>WBNM01028901.1:293572-366589 GCA_013399055.1 Ramphastos sulfuratus | reverse complement strand
CTCCCTGGAGGTGTTCAAGGCCAGGTTGGACGAGGCCTTGAGTGACCTGTACTAGTGGGAGGCGTCCCTGCCTGTGGCAGGGGGTTGGAGCTAGATCTTTGAGGTGCCTTCCAACCTTACCATTCTATGATTCCATAAGAAGCATACTGGTTAGCTACGGAGGGACACACCTTAGCAGTGCAGTAACAGGTTTAGCCCATTAAGCTAACCAAACCACAAAGCACCTGCAGTTCCTGCTCCTGTAGGGACTCAGGCACTCCTTATTTGTTTGCTTTCAATAGGCATATTGACATTACAGGATTAAATTCCTGCAAAGTTCTCTGGAGCACCAATTCAGCTTTTCTGCCTGAAACTGAAACTGCAGGGTAGGTTACCATACAGTGAGTGATTATATACTAATGCTAAAAGCAATCAAACCCCAGCAGTTTCCTTAGTATAAGAAAGGGTTTGCTTTGTAGTGGCAATGCTCTGGCAGGGAGGTTGGACTAGAAGATCTTCTGAGGTCCTTTCCAGCCCCTGACATTCTGTGACTCTGTGAATACCAACAGCTTCTGTAAAAGCAGTTGCATGTAAAGCTTGAGCACAAGTCCTGCTACAATACCCCAGCCCTTAGGGTCCCCACTTCTGCCTTCTCACCCCAACTCCCTCCTTATTCCTAGCTGCCTCAGGTATCCATGCACCTTATCTCTAATTCCAGGCAGCCCATTTGTCCTTCCTGACTTCAGGCAACGTGGTTCCTGGCACTTGCTGCTCTGACATCATGTTCCCCTGGCAGTACTTGCAGGGACAGTGGGGCCTGAAGTGATAAACCTCAGGGAGAATCCACATTACTATTCTGGTTTGGAAGGTCTTTCATTGTGCAGATCCATTCCTAGAGCTATGCATTGCAATCAAGAACAAGACCTTCCAGAAGTACCCTGCATCAGTGCTGTATCTTCTCTTTGCTTTCAGAGTGTGCTCTTGTGCTCCTGGATGTTTCCAAGCCCTCCCTCAGCATCTGGACTCTGACCTCCAAGCAAGAAGAACTGAGCACTGAATGCAGTTAATTTGAAACTGATCATTGTTTCCGAGGCCAGTGATGGGAAAAGTGACTATCAGCAAACAGCCCTCCTGAGAACACAGCTCCAGAAGGACCTCATGCTTCCCTTAACCAAACAATGCATAATAACTGACTGGATGTTTGTCTACTCAACCTGCCACAGCTGCCAAGCTTTCCATAATGCTTAAAGCAGGGCTCACAAGCCGTGGATTAAAGTACACAGCAGTTAGTTACAACAGGCTGCTTATTTCACTCAGACTAGGATTAATAGGATGTGTTACTTGTGGATTTTAAGTTATCCAAAGTCACCTTGCATTTGCTGAAACAAATGTTGGGTCTCTTCCTTTTGGTTTCTGCATTTGGGAAGCAAAAGCTAAATTTCAATATCCACACTTCAGTAAAATGCAGTCAGAGAAAAATGTTTCCCATGAGCTCTGTGCTGGTTTGAGGCTAATTGGAATATTTTAATAAAAGAATTAAGATTATAGGCTGTGAAAAGCAAACAATGGTGATGTCTACTTCACTCATAGGTTTGCTGAGATGTATAAAAACAAGGACACAAACACAGATAACACAGTCTCTCTCTCTGGGAGCTGCTGTGTCTTCTGGCTTTCTGCTGTGTAACCCAACTAACCACTCTGCTTCTAACCTACCTTGCCCATCCTCCAAACTCACCTTGCACATAAGTCAGACCCTGGGGTAATGTAGAGGGGTGGAAAAAAGGTGGAAGGGTGGTTGGGAGCCCCTCCTGGGTACTCTGATTTCTGGGAGGGGGATTGTGTTTCTGTATTACCTTTAACTTGTATATTTCTGTAAATATTCATTTATATTGTGTGTATATATATATATATATATATATATATGCTTGTCAATTGTGCTAAGCTGTAAATACAGCTTCATTCCTTAACTTCCAGCTGGCTGAGTCTAATCTGGGTGCTTTTTATAGCATTGGGGGGCAAGTAACTCCCAGACCATCACAAGCTCCAAGTACCTTCCTTCAGCAGCCAAGATTTACATCATGGGCGAATGTGCCCATTCATATTCAGAGGATGCAGACTCATGATGCATCCAACCTATCTCCCTACCACAACCTCATCATCCCCTGCTTCAGATTCCTCTCTTCCCCAGGCACCACCCTGATTCATGATCTGAAGAAAGCAGGAGATGCTTGATGATCTTACAAACCTGCATGACAACCCTTTTCCCTGTGGATTTTCCAGGACAGCTGACTGCCCACTCTCTGGTGAGCAGGCCAGAGCTGCTAACTTCCAGAGAGTGGAAGTTATTTGCTTATCTGTCATCAGAGTGCCTCTCACTCTGCTGCCTCTTTGAAGAAGCCCAGGGCCAGTACCTCTTCAGCATGCAATTTCATTTATGTGGCTTCCTTCACTCTGAATTTCTTCCCCCGCTGCTAGTCACCCAAAACCTGCAACACACAATTTCACCTTCTGATGTGGCTTTGGAGCCCCAGAAACATTATTCCATAGCAGGGAGTTATTCCTTCCTCCTCCCCAGAATGTCATCATTCTTGTCCCATTACTAATCAGCATTTTAGAAGGACTTGCTCAAGTTCCACATAAATGAAAGATAGGTAAAGCAGAAATGTAAGGGGTGTTGTCTTTCTCGGCTTTCATGCTGATGGCAGGGAGAAGATTCCAAAGTATGGGTTTAAAAGATAAAACAAAACAAAACAAAACTGTATTTTAGAATGTGCAGTGGAGAACTGTGGGAAACTGATTTTGCTGTCTTGACACTGGGAAAAAACTGCCCAGAGAGACCTCCTCACATTTTGGTGTGGCTCCACCCAGTACAACCACACTTGGTGAAGCTGGGCTGTGTCAGGCTGAGCAGGTACACAGGGATGTGCTGTGATGTTGCAGTGTCAGCTGTGGTAGGCTGCAGCATGCAGTCTCAGGTAGTCATATCTTTAAACCTCTCTGTTACTCTGCTTTGACTCAAAATCCAGAGAACCAGCTCAGATGCTTCCCATCAGTGCTGCAGACATCTGAAGCTAGGTAATAAAAATTCCAGTGCTGATGCTATAAAGATGGAAGAGAAATGCTCTCAGGTCAGTGTTCAGCAGGGGTCTTTGTTGCCAGTCTTTAAAATTTTTCTAAGAAATTTAATAATATTTTCCCTCCAGCAAAGCTGCATCAATCTTTTAACCCCTGAAACAGAAAGGCATGCTTTTGTGCAGCCATTTCATACAACATTCATGCAAAATTCTTAGCAGATCAAATAAATTATATTAATAACTTCATATTCCATAGGATATGATTTATTGCAACACAGTTTGTGATGCTCTTGAGAATGTGCCCTGAAACTGTTGCTGTTGCTGCACAGGTAGTTTGGTTCTCTGCTCACTCTTCCCAGACCTGCCATGGAGTTTCACTGCCACCCTTTTTCCTACCCTTCCAGTAGAGCAAGTAGAGTCTTTGGTCTACCTAGAAATTGTAATGAATCCTTGTCTAAAATAGTTTAGGTGATTCATGCCCCAAGCCTACCAGTTCTTCCACACTGACCACCAAGGGAAGCCCTGGGTGACACATCTCAATTATCAGCATCTGCACTGCACATGTAAGACTTACACAAGGTTCATTTCCTTGGTGCTGTCTGTCATTGCCACAGACATTTCACAGCACAAACGAAACACGGCACCTTCCAAAGAGCTCAGATAAATGGGGTTTGAAAGCCAAGCAAAGACTTGAAAGTTCTTTGACCAAAGCAAATTGTTGATCAGCCTTTTCATGAATCTTTTTGCCTAGGGGTGATTAACATCTTAAAACTGTCTACAAAGTAGATGCACACAGAGAGGATTTAGAAGAATGCACACAGAAGGTGCTGAGATCTGGAGCAGATGATCTGAGGCAGGGGAACAGACAGAACTTGGAGAGAACTTACTGAGGGTCTATATAAGGAACATTTTCTGGGTTTCTGTGTAAAATTCAGTATGGAGTGTTTATCAAACTGAAATATATCCTGTCCTAGGCTAGAATATTAAAGTGAGAAAGCAGTAAAACTTCCTCACTCTAGCAGTCCTGTCAAATGACACTGTTAGCATGCTGAATTACATTATTTTCTTGGCATAAACAGGCCTGGATAGAAAAACAGATAAATACATTCTTAAATTACCTGTCTAAATCTGGCCATCTGCCTTCTACAACAAGAGACTGAAGAGATTATCTGAATTACCTTCTTGCTCTAAATGACAGAAATCCAAACAAAAGTATATATATGATGCTTTATAATCTGAAAAACTCATCTGAAGTTGTTAATCTTTTGCACTCCATCTATGAGTCAAGAAAATTGGTGCTACTTTCTACCTTTATTTATGTCACTCTTACTACAAAGGTATTCCTTGTAGTGATAGAGCTCTGGAAGAGGCTGTCCAGAGAGGTTGTGGAGTCTCCTTCTCCTTCTCTGGAGACATTCAAAACACCTGGATGTGTTCCTGTGTGACCTACTCTACGTGACCCAAGGTTTCTTGTCAGGGGCAAGTTTGGATATAGAGTATCTGGATCAGAATCAAAGAATGTTGGGGGTTGGAAGGGACCTCCAGAGATCAAGTCCAACCCCCCTGCCAGAGCAGGGTCACATAGGAACACATCCAGGTGTTTTGAATGTCTCCAGAGAAGGAGACTCCATAACCTCTCTGGACGGCCTCTTCCAGAGCTCCATCATCCTCAGAGTGAAGTTTTTCCTTATGTCCACATGGAACCTCTCATGCTTCAGCTTGCACCCACTGCCCCTTGTGCTTCAGATTAACAGCTCTGAATGCCTTGCTGAAATGGGAATTAAAGAGATCAGAGAAACAGTAGGTAGGAAAAGAAGAGAGGTATATTTTTCTAATGTGTAATTAAGTGATATTATATGTTGCAAGTAGTAAGTTTAAGAAAAAAAAAGAAAATAAATGATTATGATTAACCTGTACACTCAAGATGTGCCTTTTTTTCATAGCCAGGCAGCACATACTCTGTAATTGCATGCAGAAGGATATCACTTTTAAGAGATTCTCTGTTGATCAAACACCAACCAGCTCCTGCACTTGCTGTTAGTAATAAGTGTATAAAAGTTCAGGCTGTGTCTTCTGCCTTGGCTGGCCTAGCTGATGCACAAATTCAAAGCTGCAATCAAAGGCAGTTGTGCAAGTCAGACCTTAGCTAGTGTTTTGAAAACATAGAGGGAGGGGTACTATTGAACTACCATAGAAGTATTTGTGAAAAGCAAGGGCACAAAGTACACCCTGGTTTAATCAAGGACTACTGATCCATAGCAAAAAGCCATGAAGAGCTGATCTTTTTTTGCCAGCAGCTTGTTGGATGTTATGAGCAGCTTCACATATTACAGAATCACAGAAACATTCCATCTGGCAAAGCCCCTCAGGATCACCAGCTCTAAGCCATGTCACTACTCAACAAGGTTCAATCTAAACCATATCTCCAAGCACCACATCCAAATGACTTTTAAACACATGCAGGGTTGGTGACTCCACCACTTCCCTGAGCAGCTCATTCCAGTGCCTAACCACTTTTGCTGGGAAAACTTTTTTCCTAATATCCAGTCTAAACCTACCCAGTGGCAGCTTGAGGCCATTCCCTCTTGTTCTATCACTAATTACCTGTGAGAAGAGACCAGCACCAACCTCTCCACAACCTCCTTTTAAGTAGCTGTAGAGAGCCATGAGGTCTCCCCTCAGCCTCCTCTGTTTCAAACTAAACAGCCCCAGCTCCTATATGTACAGTTCTGTGTTAAAGCTTTGCCTTCCAGTCTCTGAAACTGCCAGATTACTCTTTTGTATCCTCCCAAAATATCCCCTCTGCCATCAATGATCGTGGAGCAACTCTCAGAAACAACTCACAACCTTTAAACAAAGGTTTTCTTTCTGAAATGCTGACACCAGCCTAGCTGTAGCATTGCCAACAGGAGATGCTATTAGAGAGAGACTTAACAAGCTAAATATACATTAAATCTGGTATCTGCTCCTCTTTGGTAGAAGGAACATTTTTTCCAGCTATGGATGAAATAAAGCATAGGAAGAGCTATTCTGTCTCATCATCTCAGTGTGGCTCAGTGTCAAATGTTAAGATTTGTGTTTTTATTCAGGTGATAGCCCTGTGCTTTCTTCTGGCTTTAGCTTCAGAGTTTTAAAAATTTGAATGTACACACTGACAAGTACCCCAGAGGCCAAATCCCAGTTTATTAATGCCTGCAATCTCATTACTTTTGAACAAATCTCATTAGTTTAAGACCTAACCAGTGATTTTTTTTAAGGCTTATGCTTATTAAAATTGATAAGAATATAACCAATGTAAATCCCTTCTTTATATCAATGAGCAATTAGAAACAATGTAAGCAATTACAAGCTGTGTGAGTATTTTGCCACTACTTTTGTGTTAAATATGATGAGATTTTCCTGGTGGAAGGCTGATTATCAATCAATCAATCAATCACAATCAGATGCCTCTGCAGAAGGGGCCAGTACAAAGAGGGCACAGCCTGGCTCTCTTCAGTACAGTCAATAAGAACCATAGAATGGTTTGGGTTGGAAGGGACCTCCAAAGGTCATCCAGTCCAACCTGCATGCAGTCAGCAGGGACATCCTCCATCACATCAGGTTGCTCAGTGCCTTGTTGAGCCTGACCTTGAATATCTCCAGGAGTGAGGTCTCAGCTACTGCTCTGGGAGGCCTGTTCCAGTGTTCCAGTACCCTCATGGTGCAGAACTTGTTCCTAACATCCAATCTAAATCTGCTCTGCTCTAACTTCAAACCATTGCCTATCCCTGCAGGCCTTTGCAAACAGTCCCTCTGCAGCCTTCGTGTAGTCCCCTTCAGGTACTGGAAGGTCACTATTAGGTCTCCCTGGAGCCTTCTCTCCAGGCTGAACAACCCCAGCTCCCTCAGCCTATCTTTGCAGGAGAGGTGTTCCAGCCTCCTGATCATTTTTGTGCCCTTTGTTTTCGAGTGCCACAGGAAGGCTGTGGTCATAAGGAAAGCTGTTGGTTTGCCTCATTTAGTAAGGCAATCTTGGGTATTTTTAGGATCAGAATTGGTAATTTCCTTGCTTTGACTGCAAATCAACATTGCTTCAAAGGCACAACTGCTGCCACGGGGCAGAATAAAGGAAGTTTAAGGGAGTCTTAATTTTCAGGAACACAACTGCAAAACATCTGAAGCAGCAGTTCCCATGGACTTTTTAATTATCCAAATGAAGGGGCTGGCAAAAGCGTTCAAACACTGAAAAAATAACATCAGTAAGAAAACAGCAGGATTACCCAATTCTCTTTCCTCAGTCTTTGGGTTGGAAGGGACCTCCAAAGGTCATCCAGTCCAACCCACATGCAGTCAGCAGGGACATCCTCCATCACATCAGGTTGCTCAGAGCCTTGTTGAGCCTGACCTTGAATATCTCCAGGAATGGGGCCTCAGATACTGCTCTGGGCAACCTGTCCCAGTGTTTCAGTACCCTCATGACTAAGGGAAGAGAATTGCAACTAGCGTAGAGCATGGTTGAATGATAGCATATATCTAGTAAGTGATGTACAAAGTGAAGGTCAGCACAACTGAGCTGAAAGCATTTCTAGGCATTCCTCACAAAGACAAAACATGTTGCAGTCCTTACATTGTGAATTCAATTTGTCATTGCATTCAGTGCATCATATTAGTTAATTAATCAAATGCATGTGAAAACATGTAGGGGCATGATAGTCATTGCCTAACAAAGTAGACCTGACACTAATGACAGAAGAGAGCTACAACAGATACAGAACAACTGGGTTAAGTCGAAATCGGTTGGAGGAAAGATGGTAAGAGTAAGCAATATTCCCAATTTCAGAAGGACAAGCTTTAACAAGGAATGCAAATGTTGAGGGTGATAACATTAAGTGGAAAGGCTGGAAGCATGTGCATTTTGTGTCTCAAGAAAGTGGGAAAGGTTCTTCTGAAGAGAGCTAGTCAAATAAATAGCCATAAGCAAAAACCGAAACATTTACAAAATAGCAAAGAGGATTAAGCACAAAGGAAGTGTTATCTGAGGGATCAAGAAAAGGAAGGGCAAAGTGAGAACTGCCAAAAGTCAGGCTGAGTTAGACTTCCAAGAAGATATGAAAAGCAAACAAGAAAGATTCTTTATCCCCATAAACAAAAGGCAATAAAGGAAGGACTGCAGTGCTACGGAGTATGAAATGGAGAGAGATGGAAGATAATCTTGGCATAAGAGAAACTGCACTTCAGAGCTGATCTGAAACAAATTCTTTGCCTTGGTTTTTAATGAGTGCAATGGCTGATCATGGGAGCAAAGCTAGTTTAGGTAATGTGAGTGAGGAGTGTGTGGGAAAGCACTGTTCAGAACACAGGTGTGGCAGAGCTCAAGAAAATGGATGCAGCGTGTCCAAGAGACTGCATCTTCTCCAACCCATTCCTGATAGGAACTAGCAGGTGACCTCATGGTCTGGGTTGGAAGAGACCTCCAAAGCTCATCCAGTCCAACTCCCTCTGCAGTCAGCAGGGGCATCCTCCACTAGATCAGGTTGCCCAGAGCCTTTTTGAGCCACACCTTCAGTATCTCAGGGATGGGGCCCCAACCACCTCCCTGAGCAACCTGTTCCAGTGTTCCACTACCCTCATAGTGCAGAACTTGTTCCTAACAGCCAATCTAAATCTGCTTTTCTCTAGTTTGAAGCCATTGTCCCTCATCCTTTATAAACAGTCTTTCTCCATCCTCCTTGTAGCTCCCCTTCAGGTACTGGAACTGACTACTGAATCTGACCTAACTGCAGAGGAAACCATAATGGCATCCTGAAAAGAGTTTCACAGAAGACCTATTCTTTTCATTTACTTTCCTTGCTTAATTTAGAAGGATATTTGCTGGTTGAATAAACTAATTTATTCAATAGTATATAACCATCTGAGGTGCCTGGAATCACCATTTTGAGCTAAAAGTAGCTTGAGCTACTGAAAGATCACTGCTGCTTGTTGCTATAATAACACAACTTAGAATTTCTATCATGTAGAAGAGCAGCCTAGATTTGCTGGGAGATTCTGTTCCACACCACTCTGATGTGTGAAGCTGGCTGTGGTTGCTGTCTTCTCTGTAAGCAGAAATCTGAGAAGTGGGGCAAGTAAATCAGAATGGGAGTGAAGGAGTAGGGCCAGGTTGGCCATATTAGAGAAGGGTGCTTTTGGTTTTAAAGGAAGGGGAGGGAAATGGCTTGAAAGTCATGCATTCTCTGTGCCCACACTGGCTGTGCAGCAACTTCTCTGCTCTTTTTTGTAGCAGTCATCAGAGTGATAGAGGAAGACAGCAAAAGTTCTCCTCCTCCCAGCACGCTGCAGTTTTCACTCCTCACAGTCACATACCAGGGTTGCATAAAATTAGTGTAACAAGACCTTTATATAAATATTAACAATGAATGTTCTCCTTCACAAAGGGCAAGCACGGTTCTTCCCTGCCCTTTGGGTGGAGGGCTGGTAAAGGCGGCTTTATTCTAGATTGGAATTTTCATTTTACTTGGCAATGCCTCTCATGCAAGTTGGCAGCTCTAAATTACTTTGCTGCCACAGCCCCCTATGGATCATTGCAGCAGCTCAAAAATAGCTGTTCAAACTAAGGAAACCTCTACACAAGGAGTATTCCCTAGAGAGAAGTGTTAAGAACTGTACAGGCCCTTTGTGCTACTGGGTAAGTGTAAAGAGACTGAATAGGAATACAGAATGCATCGTTGTCCTTTCCATACAACAAAAGATTAATACTTTCTCAGCTTTCTTTCTGGACTTGATAATTTGTTGATGCCAAGCTCACCCTATACAAGAATAGAGGTAAGAGCAAAGATTGCTGCACGTTCTGTGAGCTCCAAGTCCTGTAGCTGGTTTAGCAGTGAAAAGAGGGAGCAGCCTCAGCACCATACAGGCTTGCATCCTCTTCCCAACTGCCTCAAAGCTCTGGTTTTGGAATGCAGGAACCCTGAACCACTCTGGCCGTTGGGCTTGGTTACACAGCTAGCATCAAGCCACTGATATAGTTACGACAGTTTTTTACTACATAAACTCTCCTCCTGTGCACAGGGTACTGTACCTGACTGGTCATGGCCTGTTGTGCCAGCAGATCACTACGGAGGAACCATAAACAATTTTTGGTTCTACGTCTTACAATCATATGATGATATGTGAGCCTCCCTGTCTTCCCAAGCATTCCTTCCTCCAGATTCAAATGTCTGATTAATGCTATTAAATATTTTTTAAACTACTCTAGGTAAAACCAATGCAACTCTTTGAACGGACATTTTCAAACCTGCCAGTCCTTCAACTCCTGTCCTGCCCTTTATCTCTGGGTGATCTCAGCTGTAAACATGAATTCAGAGACCATCTTTCCAACCATGACTCACAGAACCTCCCTCTAATCTACAACAATCTCCTTCTGTCCCTCCTGAAACCTCAGCCTGTCTCTCAGACAATACTTTGTTCATGTCTACTTGTCAGTCAAGTTCAAAAAAGAGCTTTCAGTGTTTCCCTCCTTTCCCTCCTCCACCTGTTTTGTGTGTATCTGTCAGCAACCCAGCCTCTCATGGAGCAAGGTCTGCAGCCTTCTATGTTAACATTAATCTCTTCTTAGGTGTTCATACCCACACTATCTGGGTTCAAATATACTAGATCTCCCTGCTACTTTTGTATCACATTAGATACCTCTTTCTTTTTAAAATCTGTCACTGTTTCATCTTACTCAGCATTGAGATCATTTCCCTCCTCGTGTCAGCTGGTAATGCTGGGCTGCACTGTCCCTCTGTAACTTTCCAACAAGCACTTCATGCTGTTTTGTAGGTTATCCTTCACACTCAGAAGCTCCCTAGAAATAAAGAATGTGCTTAATATTTCTGAACACTGTCCTCTTCTGAAGTGTCTTAGACACATTCTTAGGGGCAGTTGGCATGCCTTAAAACCAAGGGACGGCAGTCAGAGCTAGTGGGTTAGGCTGCTCAGGCTAGTGTCTGATAACAAGTGAGAAGACATTGAAGTCCTGAACTGCAAAAGCCAGAGGAAGCACTAGTTGAAAAGGGCAGACAAGCATAGCGAGACCAGGAAATGCTGGTTTGCATTCATGTGGCCCAAGCCATGCGGTCAAAGATCAGGAAGTCAGAGTCTCAACACAAGAGATGAGAAGAAGAAGACACATTTGGCTGGAGCAGTATCACACAGATCGCTTCAAACAGTAGGCTCAAGCACCTGACTGAAAGCCAGAGACTAACATTCACCAACAGAAGACAGGACTAAGCACTAGTATTATGGATTCAGTACCAAGGATGGGGAGACTGGTGTTAAAAATAAATGGAGAATATGGCTGGGCAGAGTCCATAAACTGTCCACTGTAGTTTCACAAGCACTTTAAGTTACTATAATCCATCGTCAATTCTAAAACATAGCTCAGAAAGCAAACTGTATCCTGAGCTGCAACAAAAGAAGTGTGGTCAGCAGGTAAAGGAGGTGATTCTGCCCATCTACTCTGCTCTCCTCGAACCCCACCTGGATTACCATGCACATCTCTGGAGTCCTCAGCACAGGAAAGGTATGCACATGATGGAACAGATCCAGAGGAGTGCCACAAATAGACAGGCTGAGCTGGGGTCGCTCAGCCTAGAGAAGAGAAGGCTCCAGGGAGATCTTATTGCAGTCTTTTGTTAGTTAAAGGGAGTGTGTAAGAAAGATGGGAACAGTCTTTTTAGCAGGGCCTGTTCTGACAGGACAAAGGATGGTGTTTTTGAACTACAGGAGGGTAGGTGTAGACTAGATACAGGGAAGAATTTTTACAATGAGGATAGTACACTAGCCCAGGTTGCCCAGAAAGGCGGTAGCTGCCCCATCCCTGTGAACATTCCAGGTCAGGATTCTGAGCAACCTGATCTAGTCAAAGATGTTTCCACTCACTGCAGGGCAGTTGGACAAGATAACAAGGTCCAACCTGAACCATTCTGTGATTCTATGAATTTATCAAATAAGTGGTCCTGCACTCCCTATCCACAATTTCTTGTGCATGTTCAAGCACAACCTCTTATTTACACCAAAACAAGCATATATGTAGCTGGGACATGAACTGCCTTGGGAAACTGATGCAAGTTAAAGCTGATCACCATTAAAAACTATTAACCAAGTTTAAGACCACGTAGCTAGCATTACATCTGACACAGTCCACTACATGGCCGCACAAAGTGCTCGCACCAGCAAAGTGGGGGGCAGCAGGCAGACAGAACTAAATGCTTGAGAAGACCTTCTATTTATAGTAGTAACGACTTACATGAAGTTGGTGGAACCCAGTGAAAGCCCAGCGCTGAAGAACAAGTCTCTGGCAGCTCTGGGGCTGTGTGAAGGGTGGTGACCAGCCACCTCGGGAGTGATTCACATCCAGCTGCCTTGGGAATGACTCACTGGCAGCCTGAGTCACTGCTCCTATGGTGGACAGAGCCCACTGCCTATTCTGTTGCATGATACTATCTCACTGTCTCCTAGTAAGGACTCATTCATCTGTCCTCAGCCATCTGCTGCTGCTCGTCCAATGGTTTACGCGGGAAGCTCATTGGGGCAGAGAGCGTTTTCTATTCTTCATTCGTGCAGTAGGAGGGTTCCTTGGGCAAGACCGGACTAGAAGGTCGATTGTAAGATTGATGACAAACGTTTTTACACCATGAAGCTGCTTAACTGTCAACGTTCCCTAACTACGTATAAACGAGTCAATTGCAGGTAGTCGAGATACTGGCAGACGGAGTTGCGGCCGCTTTCCGTGGCGTGGGGCACGGCGGGCTGCACAGCCTTCCCCACACCAACTAACTTTGCCTCCCGCTCACACACGCAGCTCCTTGGAAGGAAGGGAGCGCCGCTCCGTGAAGCCTCCTCCTTACGAGCTCCAGTCACGCTCAAGCAAGCGCGGAGAAGGAGAAGCGCTCGGTGTAGAGGTAGCGCGGCAGTCTGGGCCTGGGCAGACGCCTTCTTCCCGGGCTCGCCCCTCGCTACGCACGTAGCTGTTATTCGGGGGTTCGCTCCCCGCCGTCTCTCGGCCATGTTCTGCTCCGCTCCCCCTCGCAGCGCCCCTCAACCCCGGGTGACTTTCTGCTGACCATAGATCGCGTTTTCCCTCAACCTCCAGGGGCCACCCAACCCTCATGCAGCCCGTACACCGCGGCACCAGGCACAGTCCCCGACACTACCCAATGCCCGCCACCGCCCGCGCTCCCTGCTCCCGCTCCCTGTGGGCGGGCGGGCGGGCGGGCTGCAGTGGGTTGGGCCACAGGAACCGGCATATTTCTTGACAGGCGTCACCATCGCCCTATGGGGAGCGAGGAAGGACGGGTCCCAGAAACGGTGGTCCAATGGCGAGCGCGATCCTACATGATGCGGTTACCTGTGTGATATAAAAGGCGCTGCGTGCGCACTAGCTCCTCGCTTACACAGTATGGCCGGCGACATTAGCTAGCGCTCGCTCAACGCTCTTCTCTGTAACAGGGGAACACGGACTACAAGGAACCGAACCGCATCGCCTGCCCGCCCGCACCCTCGCTCAGACTGTAACCCTCTCACACACGCTCACGCCGCATTCGCCGCTGTGCACTCCGGGTGGTTTTCNCGGGAGGAGCCGGCCAATGGCTGGCGCACGGGGGGCCCGGGTGTGGTGGCGGCGGTGCGGAGCCGGGTGGGAGCCGGCAGGGCGAGAGGGGTAATGGCCGTGCCTGGACTGACGGCAGCGCTGGCGGGAGGCTGGTTCCGGGGCGCTTCGGGGGAGCCGTTAGTGGCAGCGCCGCGCGCAGATTCCGTCCCCCGCCCTCGGTGACAGTCCCGGCCTCTGCCGCCTGTCGCGGGAGAGCAGGGGATGACCTTCCTTTGCCCTCTAGAGACCCCCCGCCCCATCATCAAGGCCGTGGCGCTGGCCCGCGGAGGCAGGGAACCTCCCCTCATCTCGGCCGGGGCTGGGCGGGGGGAAGGTGGCAGTGCCGGGGACGGTGCGGCGCGGAAGCCATTCCGTGCCGCCACCTCGTGCAGCTCCCTGTGGTCCTTGCTGGCAACATGTGGCGGCGGTGAGAGGAGCCGGGCGTGTACCGCGAAGGCCGGGAGTGCCTGCGGCGGGGGATGGATGGCGGAGTGTCGCAGTGCTGCTGACTGCCGGGGCCGTGGCAGCAGCCCTCGCCCCGCTGCGCCAAGCCCCCCGCGCACGTTGGCGGCTCCGGTAGCTGCTGGCCCCGCTCGCAGGCAGCCATGGCAGTCCTTGCACGGCGGGGCGCCTGTCCCCGTCAGCTTCCGCAGGGAAAGGCTCTCAAAATCCCTGCCCGTTGGGACCGGCAGTGCTATACTGAGGGAAGAGAGGGATAGGAACCTCGCTTCCAGTTCGTGGAAGCGGGAAAGGAGCGATCTCTCCTGCTGTCGCGACAAGGATTGATGGTTCCCCCGCATGGCCGGTTTCGTAGCGACGTCCGGCACTGCGCTGGTGCTGGGCAGGTTCATCCAGCGGGCTTTCAGGGAGGGAGGCGGGCGTTACGCGGGGACCCTTCCATGCCTCTCTATGGCGTGGCAGGCACCGGGCATGCCCCCCCTCCCTTAGAAGTGTGGCTGGAGCCACGGTTTACACGTGAGGCTTTTGGCTCGGCTCCCAGACCGCGCTGCCTCTTTTTTTTCCCCCCATTGACAAGTTGAGGCCAATGGGAGCTGGTTGCTGCCGAGGGGTGGGCCCGCGCCTGTCACCCAATGGGCATGTGAAGAATGTGCTGGCGCTCCTGCCNAAAAAAAAAAAAAATCCTTCCTTTTTCCTATTTTTTTTTTCTAAATTAATATTAAAAAAATTCCGTGGAAGGTGAAATCCGCCCAGGACGAACTGGGACCCGGCGGCGGCAGCGCGGCCCGTGCAGCAGCAAACGGTAGCGGCCGGGGGCGGTAGTTTGGTTGTCGTTAATTTCTGTGGTTGTTGGTTGCCGAGTTGTCTCACCATGAAGGAGAACGGTGCACACTTCTTCGAAGGGACCGAGAAGCTGTTGGAGGTGTGGTTCGCCCGGCAGCAGCCCTCGCAGCAGGAGCCGCACCAGAGCAAGGGGTCCGGCGATCTTCGCACCATACCCNCACCTCGTGCAGCTCCCTGTGGTCCTTGCTGGCAACATGTGGCGGCGGTGAGAGGAGCCGGGCGTGTACCGCGAAGGCCGGGAGTGCCTGCGGCGGGGGATGGATGGCGGAGTGTCGCAGTGCTGCTGACTGCCGGGGCCGTGGCAGCAGCCCTCGCCCCGCTGCGCCAAGCCCCCCGCGCACGTTGGCGGCTCCGGTAGCTGCTGGCCCCGCTCGCAGGCAGCCATGGCAGTCCTTGCACGGCGGGGCGCCTGTCCCCGTCAGCTTCCGCAGGGAAAGGCTCTCAAAATCCCTGCCCGTTGGGACCGGCAGTGCTATACTGAGGGAAGAGAGGGATAGGAACCTCGCTTCCAGTTCGTGGAAGCGGGAAAGGAGCGATCTCTCCTGCTGTCGCGACAAGGATTGATGGTTCCCCCGCATGGCCGGTTTCGTAGCGACGTCCGGCACTGCGCTGGTGCTGGGCAGGTTCATCCAGCGGGCTTTCAGGGAGGGAGGCGGGCGTTACGCGGGGACCCTTCCATGCCTCTCTATGGCGTGGCAGGCACCGGGCATGCCCCCCCTCCCTTAGAAGTGTGGCTGGAGCCACGGTTTACACGTGAGGCTTTTGGCTCGGCTCCCAGACCGCGCTGCCTCTTTTTTTTCCCCCCATTGACAAGTTGAGGCCAATGGGAGCTGGTTGCTGCCGAGGGGTGGGCCCGCGCCTGTCACCCAATGGGCATGTGAAGAATGTGCTGGCGCTCCTGCCCCTGCCACCCAGGAGCGGGGGAGAAAGGCCCGGGGCCCGCACGGTTTCTGCTGCACACGTGTTTCGCCGGGCTCTCGCTGAGGGAGTACGGCTCTGCCTCCCGGGGCTGAGGTGTGCCCGGCCGGGCCTGGCCTTTGTTAGCGTGGGAGCTGGTGGCCACCTGCCGGCACGCAGCTCGTCGCTGGAGATTGCCGGTACGGTATTTCACGGGGAGGCAGGCTGAAAGACTGCAGTACCTACACCTCTGACTTGATATAATAAGGGTTCCAGCTGTAGATCTGCAGGTTTCGTTAAGTGTCAGAAAATGGAAGCTGTGAGCTTGAAGTGCAAAGCAGAAATCTGCTTATGTGCCCTGGAATGGACCCAGAACTATGTACAGGTCTTCAAGAACTACAGGGCTGGTATGTAGCTGAAAAAAGACAACTTGCACAGAGCAAATCTGAAGGTTATACTTATGCCAGTAGTTTACTACCAGTACAGTAAACTGTTCAGCTTCTCATGTTCTGATGGTATCTGACACATCTGATTATTTTCAGTGAAGCCTGATTGGCTTGTGTGTATCCCTGTTCTGAGTGAATGTCGGGGAGCTTGGAGGAGAGCTTGTCATGACGTACTGCATGCTTGGTATATGTTCATGATGGTAGCATCTCCATTCAAAGGCATAGTTAGGGCACACTATTTATCTTCTCCTTTGGTATTTCTCAGCAGATTTCTTATGCACATATATTGGTAAGATTGCCTACCCAAAGATCTGAATTGCCAGTGGGCAGGTACTGCTGTTCCTGAAATAATGAATAGTCCGAATGCATGTGTGTAGAGACACTACAAGCTCATCGACAGTGGAAGCTTCATTTCTGCCATGCAAGAAGCACTGCAGAATACATATTTAGCTTCACATCAGAAAGCTATACAGGCCTATTATTACACCTGCAGGTCAGAGCTATTTACAGCTTTTTGAAAAATGCACTTAATGTGGAAATAATCAGATTTGGTTACATAGATTGTTGAGATTCGGTGTAGCAGACAGCACAAGGTAACAACTTGTGTAGTGTCCAGGCAGTGCTGGAAGACTAGTGCATACCCTAGCTGAAATACGTGCAGATAATCAGAGGTACATAGGCACTTCAGGATTCCTGTCATGTTAAGACTTCAAATGTTGAAGATTCCAAAAATAATCTTTTGACTTCGCATTAATGTGCTGGTGTTGGAATATGCAGGTGTAGTTTAGAGGTGGCATTCTGCAAACACTTTGCTCATTGACACATTTGTGCTCTGTGGTGTTCTCTGTCAGTTCAAGCTCATGTTTACAAAACTGCAGACTTAATTTTTAAAACTGCTCAAGATCATTTAATGTAGTTGCAAGGCAGGAGCTGTGGCTGGTCCTTGGTATGGTTTAGATATGACTGTAAACTTCTAATAAAGCAGATACAAACTTAGTGTGTGGGGTCTCATACAATTTCAGAGCTGTGAGTGAGCTTTGAAGGCTTTTCTGTGAATTGGTTGTTAAAACAAGTTGTTAATTGAAGCGGTGTGCTTTTTTTTTTGGTAGAAAGCTGTGACACATCTGAAAGCTGCTGTTAACCTGTGTCCAGGAGTGATACTCTTGCTAGCTTGAAATGAAGCTTTATAAATACTGGCTTTTAGAAAATCACTGGCATTAAATAATGTATTGCCATAAAATATTCTGGATGCACTGTATCCCACTATGTTAATTTAAAGGCAATTCAATAAGCTAAATTGTTGAACAGAACTTTAAATCAAAGCTGAAACTGTAGTACAACAGCTAAATTAGAATCAAGTTGCAAACCAGTTGAGCTTGCCTTTTGTATTGTAATACCTACTTAGTAGTGAAATGTGAGCCATTCATCTACTGGATGATGAAGCTGGTGTTTAGAGTGAAGTATTTCCATGTTGCATGTGCTTGCTAGTGATAAAATATTTTTTAAGTCTTCACTGGATGTCACCAGCGAGAAAAAGAAAAAAGTTCAAGAACTGATGCAGTAAATTATTTCACATCTTTTCCTCCCTATGGGCAAGCCTGTTTCCTAGAGAAGAGTTTGGATAGGTGAGAACTATTTCAGAAAAAAAAATTTAGTTACTGTTTTAATACACTCAGCTTTAAACTACGTATAAAAAAGGGGAGCATCTGCTGAAAATTATGAATGTGCTGTGAGCCTTGGAATTGTGGTGACTGAGTAGGGCATTCACTTATCCCCACAGTAATCTGTTTATTCCTTCAGATGATGTGCAGCTCTGCATTTCTCATCTTGAGGCTTGTGATCTTCAGTGCAGAGAACTCTGAAACTATAGGATAATGGTGCAAATACCAGGAGTCCGTATCTCAAGCATTCAACCCTGGACTACTCTGAAATGAAACTTTGCATTGTGGACAGACAAGAGGCTGGAGGAAAACAAGTCAGTAATAAGCAATATGGAATGAGACTGATCGGATGTTCTCGTGCTGTGCTAGATGAGAATTTGTAAGGACCAGCAGTTAAGCATCTGCTGGCAGTCCTGTAAGTACTTGCTTTGCACTGTACCCTATGGCCTGAGTCAACTCACTGCTGCAGTGCTGCTGCACCTCTACCCCATCCCCCAGTGCTCAGGACCAACAGCAACACTATCTGCTTGTGTTCTCAAAGAGGAAAAGCACAAGGAGGCTGGACCATCAGCCCCATTCTGCTCTTCCTCCTGCAGTGCTTCAGAACAAAACAGTGTAGGACTGCTCTGTGTGGAGACTTGGAAGAAAGGCAGAGTAGACAGGATAGTGCCAGAATAAGGGCTCCTGTTACTTTGTACTTAGCTTTTCTACATGCAGATGAAAGGTCATTTGGAAAGTTTTAAGAATTCAGCCTGCCCCTTATCAGGATTAATAGTAATAAACTAGATTTCAGCAAGCAAGCTCATTTCATATGTAAGATATGCCTGCTTATAACTCGGTTGTATTTGAAGAGTGATGTCAAAGGAAACTGACTACTACTGTGTGTGGGAAGTTGACTTGAAGGCTTTCTGGTATGTTCTTACCTTACCACTGAAACTGCTAAAGAATTTGGTTAGTCACTTTCTGTCAAAGATCTGGCCCCTTAGTGAGACTCTATAGAGTGTCCTAGGAAAATACATGGCTACTGCTGTATTCCTCAGAAGGTTTTCCTAATGGCTGTTTACTCTGCCAGAAGAGCAGGAGGATTAGGGCCTTATGGTACATACTTGCTGCCTTACAGCATGCATCTTGTGGAGAAGATTACACTCAGACTTTATCTGAATGTTGCCTGAAAGTTTTGAAGCCCTGATGTGCTTCTTGAGGTTGATGCTTCCTTAAACATCTGGAGTGTTAGGTATGTTTTGTCTTTTGATAAGCATGACTTTGGAATGCCCATTGAATATCTTGGGTATAAAGGATGGATGGAGTCACCAGCCCATGCATACTCCCCTAACTGCAGTAATGATAAAAGGCCTGCAACAGGAGAAGTATTGTAGCTTTTAAAGCATTGTGGCATTGCTGGAATATCTTGGTGTCATTTGGGAATAATTCTTTAGTAGCTGGCTCAGGATGTTCTAGGTGAGAAATTTTTTTGTGAGGAGTACTGCTTGGAATAATTTTTGCTGTGGATGCAATTTTCCAGTGAGGTTCTTGTCTTTCATTCAAGACTAAATGCATGTGCCTAGAGAGTTGGAAGGTGAAGATAAGGGAGATGTCCACAGTCGTCTTGTGTATCTGTTCAGAGCATAGAGAGGGTGTGTGGGTTTTGTGCATTCCAAGATAGTGCCCAACTAAAACTGTCAAGTTGCTCAATGCCTTGTTTCTAAACTCTCAGTGTGAACATAGGTCTAGATAATCTCTCTTAAACAGCAATTTATAAACTAAATTTTCAATTCTAGAAGGAAATTAATTCACTTGTAGCTGTTTGCAGAGATGCACCAGCTTTAAAAAGCTTGTGATTTGGGTACTTTATTGGTCTGGACTTTACCAGTTTCAGGGTGCTTGAAACAATGTTGCAGTGCTGCAGACATTGGTGTTTTAAGCCAGCTTCCATGCACCTCGGCTGCATCTCCTCTGCACAGGCACTTCAGACGAGGCACTAAGTTTGACTACTGTGGATCATGGTATTGCTAGGAATTTGCTTACTTATCAGTTACCTCATTAGCAGGCTATAGTTACCTCTTGGCACCTAAAAAGATTTGGGAGGTAACAGGTGAGGGAATAAAATATTGCTCTGCAGTAAGAGTGCTGATTTTAAAACAAGATGGAAATGCTTTGAGCACTACAGACCTCTCAGCTGCTCTGTTTTAATGAGAAGCTGTACAGGAGTATGTATACAGCTTAAGCTCCCTTCAAGAGTATAGGATTTACTTCCTAAGAATTCCTGCCCTACTGCAAAACAGTGCTCCCAGTGCTATCTGGGCTGCATTAGCAAGGTCCTTTTACTGGGGTGGTCTGCTGGTATGCTTGTGGAGTGCATTAATTGCTGATAGGAACAGGTTCTTGATGTAGTTCTTTGTCCTTACACTGCTGTTAGCACGTTTCCAGTTGACCTGAACCAGCAGTATTATTCTGCTGTCTCATGCTTGACTCCCGTTTAGAAACCCATTTTATCCTTTAAAGTGAAGGCCCAGAATAGGCCAATAACCTGCATTCTGGCAAGAAAAACTTGAGTCATAGTTAATTCATTTTTTATTTCTGAGGAATATGAAATAAAGGAGCAAACACGATGGTTTGGAACTGGCTTGAGAGGGACTGATGGGTCATTTCATTACACAGTGTGCTTCCTGAAAATTAATTCTGTTGCTCAGTTCCAACAGGTTTTCCATACTGACATCCCTGGGTGGCAGCTCGAATGGAAGTGATTTGCACACTGGTAACAAGTCCATGCTGATAAGGCACTCAGCATTGCAACACAGCTATAGTAGATTGCAAAACGTGATTTCATTTATTCTCTTGGCTTGTTCTGCTAGTCAAGCATAGAACAAGTAGCTTTCTACCATTCCAGAGTGGACATTTTTTCAGACTTAAGTAAAATCTCCATTTTTCTTTGGTGTTCTGAGTAGCATGTGCAAGCATTTTAAATGCATGGTGCTTTCTTATTGCAGAGACTGCTTTGACAGAGGTGGCAGTTACCTGACATTTCAGAAACAGGATCTTACAGCTCTGGAATGAAGTTGGTAATAAGTCTATGTAACAGCAAGGAGTTAGTCTCAAATGTGCTTTGAGTTTGGAGTTGAAATGGATGTAGGTCTGCTACAGAACTTTGCTGCTGATTGTCACTATGCTTGACTGGAGTATAGGGAAGCCATTTGCAGAGCATTTGGGATTGTCTCAATGTCTAGCTGTGGGATATAATTCAGTAAATCATAATGCAATCCACACAATCCCCATCAAAAGGGGGATTTTGAAGAGTAGAAGCCCAAGATAGCATTTTGAGTGAGCTTCTTTAGTTCCCTTTTTTGAGTTTGAGACTTGGCTTCCCAATGAAAACTTCACTCAGTTAAGAAATAATGTTCTCGGGTATCCCAGCTACTAAATTTGAGGATTTTTACTTGACAGAACTGGATTAGCTGCAATCCATGGACTGAACCATGTAAATACTTATTTAATGTGGATTTTAAGTGGCAGTGGTCATTGCTTGTCTAACTGGTAACAAACAGATTAAAGAAAAATAAATACAAAAGTTAGACTGCTAATGAGCTTGGTCTACCTGGTACTAAGTAGTCCTAAATGGTCTTTCTTAGCTCTGTTTAAACCATGGGAAATGACAAATACTGAAGTTCTCTTTAAAATGGACTATGTTGAGGTCAAATGCAGCATGTTAGTGGTCTTTCTGCAGCTTCACATCAAAATGCATGTAGGTGCAGACCGGTACCTCAGTAAAACATTGATGTGGCCAAGTCTCATTCTGGATGCTCAACCCTTTGCCTTTTAAGGCTCCTGGATCAAGCATGACACTATGTGGGTTCTCAAGTTGTAAGCTTTTTTTACTGTAATCAGATCAAATGATGAACTTAGTCTTTTTTCATGTGTAGGCTGATACATGTGACTATTCAGCATATGCTCAGCTTTGGTTTCTGTAGTAGAAAGGAATTGAGCAGAGTTGTGATTCACAAAGGTCTGGTGCACTGGAGATTCATTCTAGTAACTGAATATGAGTGTTAAAAAGGTAACTAGGGACTTATGCAATATTGTCTTGTGGGTAGTATGCTGTACTGATCCTTCATTGCTTGGTGACTTGAACACCAAGACTCTTAGATCTTCCTTTGCTGTGATGTGATTAAAGGAGCCATTTTCCTGGAATGTCTGTATGTAACTGTGTTGCAGTGTTACTAAAAATTCTCTTGTCTACATAAAACTAAGGTTTTGGACTGTCCGACCAGGTAAGAAGCTTGTGAAGGCTGAGATGTATGCTCTTGAAAAGCCTAAGGTAGGCACATACCCATTAATAGTTAGGCAAGTACAGATCAGATCTTGTAGTAATGGGGTTAATGAGGCTCAGCATCAGGCAGTGCAACGAAACTGCCTCAGCTTTTGTGAAGGCTGTCAGACACTGGGTGTTTTATCTAATGGCAGATGAAATATTGTCAGTAGTACTGCAATTTGAAGAAATACACACATTACCTAGTTCAGTTTACAGGAAGAGAATAAAAGGATGATTATGAAGAAGTAGCAAGGTCATATCTGAGCAGTAAAAATAATCTGTGTTCTTTATTTGGCATGCAGATTTGAGTGGTCTTGTGCCATCATATCTGTAGGCGAAGAAAATTTCATCAAGGTTCACTCACCTGAGTGGTAGGGGAAACTACACTGATTTGAGTGTCCAGTTACATCACTGAGTGCATGAACCTGTTCACTTAGATTTTAAAATGCAGAGGATTCTCAAACTTGTTTTTAATAGCTGCATTCTCAACTAAAAGGAAGCTATAGCATGAGGCTAAGTTAAGTTTGTTCTGGTTAACTTCTGTTATACTTCAAAAGGGAAAATCTTCAAGTAGTAAAGGTACAGAATTCCATTTTAGGAAGCATTCTCAAGTGAGGAAGAAATTAATGCTTTTTAGTTTCTGGGATGTTTAGAGAGGCAGAGAACATCTGGATATTTATATGTAAATTTCAACTTTGAACTGACCTGTTTACTAAGGGGAAAGATGGGTGCCTGCTGGAGAGTCCTCAGTGAGTGCTCTGTCTTGAAGTGCAACTTCTGCAGTGTCAAGGGGAGAAAGACCTGACTCCTGAAGGATTAGGCTGTTACATGGCAGCTAAGCCAATCAGATACCCTGATTGATTTAAAAAAAAAAAAATGCAGTTCTTTAATGCTTTTAGATGCAAAAGGTCCTATAGTTGTTTGACCTCTGTGGATGGGTGCCTTAGTTGTATGCTAAACAAACTTCTGGGTTCATGACACAACACAAACCTGCAGGGAAAGGAGGGATGGGAGAAGTAGAGCAGCTGGCAGACTTGTAATTCTACAGCTTCAGGAAGCTGTGTCTGTTCCTGTCTACTCTATGGCAAATTTGACTGTTGGATTCTACTAATCTGGTGTAGACACAAGACTCAAGTGACAACCAAAGTTTGAGTCTGTCACTTCTCAGTAGTACTTAGAAGTCTCTGGGCTTGAGTTCTGATCTGTATTTTTTCAGTTTCTTAATGAAGTTCCTTGCAAAATGACTAATTATAGTAATAATTGAGATAAGCTGCTACGACTGTGTTGAAATCTATCATTGTAGCTTCAAATGCACTGTCTGGCAATAGTTCTGTTCTATTTTCCTATTTTAAACTATTTGCTGTAAGTCCTCTAAATCATCCAGAGGTCTGTGATCCTGATTATCAGGTTAATGAAAAGTATTAGTTTTTAGGAGTGCTTTTCAAATTATGAGCTTGAATTTAAGCTGGACATAAAGCATGTTAATAACTTGCTGCTTAGTTGCTAGTGACTGCTATGTTTAACGGACATGGAGATTCAACCTAAAGCATACCTTAAGGTACACAATGAACTTTGTCTTGGCACATGTAGAGTGCAAGGCTTAAGGTTATCCTGACCCCCTCTAGAAGCTTGGAGCTGGCTGTGCAGCAAATTACACTAACAGATCTTGATTAATACTTATCCAAATTACTTCCCAATGGCTATCACTGTGCTGTGATAATTCCTATGTTAAAAGTATTCACCTTTCATGCTCTCGGATCCAGAAATACAAGACAAGCCACAATCTTGTTTGGGCTATACTTTTTGACCAGGGCTCCAGAAAACTTCTATTTAACCTGTTTGTGCTTTTCTATGATTTCTTCCCAGGATTGAGTGGGACAAACTTCTGGAGAATGTGCATTGTTTGATCATAAGTGTGACAAAAACTGACAAGCAGGAAGCTTATGTACTCAGGTAAGCCTCTAGTTTATTCTTTTAGTTACTAAGAGCTAAAAAAAGTTCAGGCTGTCATATGGGATCCTCTTGGCTGGGTTAAGGTCCTGTTGTCCATGGCTAACTTGCAGGGATCTGCAGATCATAGCACTGTCATGCTTCGCCAGTAGCAAAAGTGGATTCGTAGTGAGCAGTGGCTTTTTCAAACAGAAGGATTAAGGACAGAGCTATGGTGTTTCTATACCTGATCACTGAATTTTGTCCAGGGGTAAATGAGTCTGCCCAGTTAAGAGGTTTAGGATTACTGCAGCAGAATAGTGCATGTAGATGTCACTTTTAGATCAGCAAAAACTATCAGTAGATTGGCTTTAACTCTAGGAAGTGCAGTGAAGTGGAACAACTGTTGCAGCTAAGGACATCTGTGAAAATGCAGCTTTCCTGAAATTTTCTTTCTGCAGCAGTTCTAAGGACACTACTTTTGCCATGTGTTTTGTATCTTGCAAAATACTTTAATGCTTATTCTACATGAACTTTACAGACTGACATTCTCTGTTTAACATCAGATTACAAAAACTGAAGCTTTTGTACTCTGAAAGACTGCCTAGAGGGCAAGGCTGGGCTAAGAGCAAGCCACTGAAACTGTGCTGAAGTCTTGTTTCCCTAAGCCTCACATTTAAAACAAAATTCTGAAATGAGAGTAGTTACAACTGTGGCCTGGATGAAACAGAGCCTTGACTTGAAATTCTTATACAGCACTCCAAACTGAGTTAGTTATTCAAGATAGACTTCTATTCCCATTGTTCAGTTACTTGATGAGAAGATACTTGTCACACCTGGTGTGTTCTGGAAGTGTTCTGGAAACTAGCTGAAATCCATTGGTTTGATCCATTTGCCAGGCATGTTGATGTACCATGTGCTGAATGTCCACTTAGTAATGCATTGAGTTGGGCTCAGAATCAAGTTGTAATCATTTTCTCCTGGCTTGTTTTATATAAAAGCACTTAATTAATTTTAACACATCTCTTCCAGTGAGAGTAGCATGTTTGTCTCCAAGAGACGTTTCATTTTGAAGACGTGTGGTACCACCCTCTTACTGCAAGCACTGGTTCCCCTGTTGGAGCTTGCTAGGGAGTACAGTGGGTTTGACTCAATTCAGGTAAGGTGCCAAAAATGCTGCACACTTGCAACATAGAAAAAGCTTTTCACTAATACTGCTAATCCCCTGATTTAATAAAATATGCCATTGGCACTTAGGCATGCTTCCCTTGGGAAGATTGTCGTGTAAGCTTACTTGATCTGCTGTAGGATTTTGCCTTATTTGCCTCCTAAAGGATGTTAACTCAAAAATACTGTTGTGCTGAATTCAGCTCACTCCTGTAGCTTACAAAGTAACCTAGGAATGACCATATGCCTCTGAAATGAGAATACAGTGAGCAGCCTCTAACAAAGAAATGTTAGGTCCTGTGAAAGCTTAATAGTTGATTTTTTTTTTTTCTAGATACTTAGACTGAAGGTGGACAGATGTATTCACTGTCTAAGATGCACCTTTATTTTTTCAGAGCTTCTTTTATTCACGTAAGAATTTCATGAAGCCTTCCCACCAGGAGTACCCACATAGGAATTTCCAGGAAGAAGTTGAGTTTCTGAATGAAATTTTCCCAAGTAAGTTCATGAAAGTCACACTAAACTTGATGCTTACACCCTGTCTTAACTGTGGTCATCTTCAGCCTTCCAGATAAAGTCAATCTGTAGAATTCAGCCTTCACTAAGCATAGAAGCCTCATTTAAAAGGCAGGATGATGACTGAAGGTAACTAAAGCATTGAGGAAAAATGTAGTCTTATCAGTCTGCACTAAAGATTGTAGCTAAACAATTAATAAAATAAAAACCTACAAGACTAACTTTGAACTACTGGCAGAGAAGCTTTTTGAGCAAACAATTCTTACAAGTACTACAATTCCGTATCTGAGAACAAATGGTAATCAAATTGATTCAATAGATGCTGAAGAGTACTTGAGTTTGTACCTAGTTAAAACTGTCATCTGAATGACCTGTTCAGCAGGCTTTGGAGTGTCCAGAGCACCTCCTGTGAGGGAGATTGTTTTTCTGATGGTGAATGCCTTGGTTTTGACAGAGGTGCTAGCTCTACCAGTGAACCTTAGTGCTCTCTGAATGACTGCTATTGGTAAATATGAAATTAAGCCAATCTCTCAAAAAATCACCTGTGCTACATTAATTGGAGACTTCTTCTCTTGTCTAGATGGAGCAGCTTATTGCATGGGGCGTATGAACTCTGATTGCTGGTATGTATGTGAAGGCTTGGGATTGCTTTTGGGCTTACAGTAGAACTTGATGATGTTAACATTCTGTACATGATCTGTGTTTTGCATAGGTACCTGTACACCCTGGATTTCCCAGAGAGTCGGATATCCAATCAGCCTGATCAGACACTGGAAATTCTGATGAGCGAGCTTGACCCAGTAGTGATGGACCAGTTCTACATGAAAGATGGTGTTACTGCAAATGATGTCACTCGTGTGAGTCTGCTTGAAAACAGCATTTTGAGGAACAGTGGAATCTGGGCAACAAAATGTTTTACTTAATATTTAATGCAAGATTTATCTTGTGCTAGGAAAGACCTCCTAGGATGTCAAGTTTATGATTTGGAGATAAAAATGGATTTAACTGCAGAATGTCTTGGGGAATATAACCACATTTTCAATGCCCCTGCTTTATTAAAAGGAGTGATTTGCAGTGCTTTGGGTTGATTGGAAGCTTATCCTTTGAAAATTGAATAGGAGTAGAACCACAATGGAATAACTTTGAAGGATATAGATTGAGGAGTGAGACTTAAACTGAAGATAACGAATGCCAATATAGGTATCAAAATTGCCTCTTTCTCTTTTCCAAGTGGGGAAGTTGTGTGACTCTAAAGGTGTGAGGCTGGGCCAGTCTGTCTGACAACCACTTTAACTTCATCTGTTTTTCCACCTTGGGCTTTGATTCTGCTGCTGTATTTACTAAGATTTGGCTGTAGCTCAAGTACTATGTGGGAAATCCAAGTGGTTGGGACTATATTTTATTCTAGGATATGAAGTATCACTCCAGAGTTGATGTAAAAAACCTTCACTTAGGACTGGTTGAACAGGAGCTCCATTTTCTGTTCTGCTCGCAGAAGCAATTATGTTCTAGAACTCTAGAACCTAGAACTCAAGCTGTTCTCTTGTCATGGAGGTACACAGCTTGCTTCTCTGATAACTTGCATGCAACTTGGCACTTAGTCACTGGCTTGGTAAGTGACAGGATGCAAAGCAAGTTCATCTGCAGTGGAACAAATCATCAAATGACTTGTTACTGAGAGAGATCTGGTCTCCTGTCCCCTAAATTTGTGTTCTTTCTGCATATAAGTTAAGCATGTATGGTAAGCTAAGTGATGTGATTTTTAACTTGTTTCAGATGAGTGGAATTCGTGACCTGATACCAGGTTCTGTTATTGATGCTACAATGTTCAATCCTTGTGGGTATTCAATGAATGGGATGAAATCAGATGTAAGTATTGCACTTGTTGACAACTGATGCTAAAATAAATACTGATTATTTGGTGGTAATACTATTTTTGTTTTCAGGGAACTTACTGGACTATTCACATCACTCCAGAACCAGAGTTTTCTTATGTTAGCTTTGAAACAAACATAAGTCAGACCTCTTATGATGACCTGATTAGAAAAGTTGTGGAGGTTTTCAAACCAGGAAAATTTGTGACAACCCTCTTTGTTAATCAGGTGAGTTTTCTTGAGCTTGTCAGCTCCTGAAATGCACATAGACAAGTTAAGGCCAGGGATTTTTTTACTGGGAGAGTTATTAGTTCCTGCTTTGCCTCTATATTTAAATGGCAGATTCACTGGGAAATAACTTAAGTATTGACATGTACTACATTTGATCTCCAGAAAACATAAATATTAAGACAATGCATCCCAGTTTTGGTTTTCTCAAAGAATAAGAGAATGCTTTAAGTTGGAAGGAAACCTTAAAGGTCATCTAGGCCACCCCCTGTTGTAAGCAGGGACATCTTTAGATGTTGTTCAGAGCCTTGTCCAACCCAACCTGGATTGTTTCCAGGGATGGAGCATCCCTGGGCCATATGTACTAGTGTTTCACTTCTCTCTTAATAGTAAAACATTTCTTCCCTCCATCTACACTAAATGTACCATCCTTTGCTCAAAAACCATCAGCCCTTGTCCTGTTGCAGCAGGCCCTGCTAAAAGACTGTGCCCCTCTTTCTTACAGGCCTCTTTAAGTACTGGAAGGCTGCAGTAAGGTCTCCTTGGAGCCTTTTGTTCTCCAGGCTGAATAGCCCCACTTCTCTGGGGTGTTCTCAGTAAAGCATTATGGGGACTGGAAGTGTCTGTGGGGAGCTGCATTGCTGCCTGGGACTGACAGTTGTGCAGTGCTTGTTGGGCAGGGGTTTAGAAGCCTATTGTTAATCTCTGAAGAAGCACACATACAACAGTCTCTTAGTCCCTCTCTAAATGCTGGCTTCTCTAACAGGAACTCTCCCTTTTTTCTTTTCTAGAGCTCTAAATGTCGCACAGTGTTTTCCTCTGCCCAGAAGATTGAAGGGTTTAAACGCCTCGATCACCAGATTGCCCAATTCAGTGATTATAATTTTGTTTTTACCAGTTTCACAAAGAATCGCCAGCAGCAGCACAGTTGATTAATAATGAAGAAAAAGCGCAAAAAGAAATCCCATAGAGAAGGTGGTGGTTGCTTTCTAGTTAATGATTCAGGGGGCCATGCTTTCCACTCCCACCACCTCGTAGTTGTGGAAAGCCCTAGGTGTAATCATAGTATAACCATTTTGAATTGTATGCATTATTATATCAAGAAGTTAGATATCTTGCATGAATGCTCTCTTCTGTGTTTAGGTACTCTATGCCACTCTTGCTGTGAAATTGAAGTGCATGTAGAAAAATCTTACTGTATGAAAATTTACAACACGTGTAAAAAGAATTCAGGTAGAATTACACACAGTATAGTTTTTCTCCAGGTATCACCAAAAATTCCCCACAGACAAGGCTTTCGTCCTCATTAGACTTAGCCTCAACCTACTCACTGGGGACAGTTGTCTTAAATTGTCACTTCTTCTTTTCATCTATGTTGTGGTTTCAGTCTAAACCAGTTTTGGACAAACTTTTTATGATTTCTAATGAAAATGATTCCTAATTAACACTTTCATGTTTGGAGAAAATTCTTAAAACAGTTACAAATTGTTTTGCTACTACAGGTGGTGGATTTATTTTTAAATCGGACTGATTTTTTTTTTTTCCCTCCCATGCTCTAATAAAGCTTCTAGGAATTTGCTCAGCTATACTATGGCCCTAGGCTAATGCATTGCTCTTTCACCCTCAGAAACCTGAGCATCAATACTAATGCAGGTTAAATTTCATCCTAATGCTTACTTATCTGTCCTCATCCCCAAGCTGTCACATTGTTTGTTACACAATGACACAATTTGAAGAAGGTCCAAGACTCAGTAGGAGAAAAGCTGAGTCAGGATGCAAGTGCTTTGGCACAGTGGTGTGACAGCTTTGTGAAGTGCAAGTTCATATTGGCACCAGACGTTTCCTAGTCACCAATTATGTCAGACTAAGAAGCTGGTGCTCTTGGGCACTAGCAGGTAGATCTAGTGAAGGAGTGGAATTTGCCAATCTGGGTGTGTTGACTGATTGGTTTGGGTTATTCTCAATTGAAACCTGTGACCTATCACTTCTGACTGTAAAGAGTGCTTCTTAACTGGTCCAGTGTCACCTCATTTTGATGTTCCAAGCAAAGCTAATGCCTCTATCTTGTGACAGTCCTGTGACATTGTTGTGCATGTGACTTATGTTGTATTTGAGTGTCGTGACTTCATCTGTTTTTTCCTCTGAATTAAGGTGGTTCCTCTTACTGTGACTTGAGGGCATTAAGTGAAGACATAGAACAAGAACTGTCTGGGACACCTGGACAGCAATGAAGTAGAATGCTATTCATAGAGCATGAATGTGTAATTCAAAGTCACTTTAATGGGTATTGACTGAAATGCTGGCAGACTTTCAGCTATGTTTGCAAATACTGGGATTTTAACAGCTGTGAAACCAGCATGTTAACTACAAAATTGAGATGATTTTTCTCCCTCTTGTCCTTGCAGTGTTTTGACTTTTTGATTTGACACAATGTTTTTTTCTTTTTTTGTTCCTTCTGTATTTATAAATGAAGCACTTTCTTGGTGCTTATTAACTGAAGTCTGCTTGGTTAGAAATCAAGTGGTTGGAACATTCTGGCTTTGGTTTTTTTTATTTTAAGCATATTGTTGATGTTCTCTACCAATGTTATCAATGACATGCTGTAAATGGCACTAATGCTTTTTGGTGTTAATACTGAGGACCAAGATTTCAATTTTTCCTTTGGGTGTGTTTTTTTATTTTTTTCTAAAACATTGTCCCAACTGATGAGACATTGGTTGGCTTGAAGTCCTTTAAGTAGACTGAAAATCCCTTTTCAAGTAATACTGAAATGCACATTTTTACAAATAGAAGCATAAGCCTCGGCTATAAAAATGAAAGCTGTTGAATGGATTATTGGACTATCTAGGGTGACCAGGATGGGGGGAGTATGGTGTTTATCATTTCTGTGGTGTTAGACTTTGATCATTTAAAAATATCTGTACCACAACTTAATGCTTCAATAAAAGTTCGCTTAAATTGTTTGTAGTGATGATGCAGCAATTCCACCCTTCACGCTTCATGCTTTTTGGAACCAAATGGCTTAATTCTATAGGTGATGCATTTCTTCTCCTAAATTACTCTCAATTCATTTTACCCATGTAGGGGATGCATTTCAACTCTTTAACAGGTTGATAGTTCAAAATGAGACAGTATGTCAAAGGAAGATTAAAAATATGTTGCTTTTGAGGCTAAAAATGTTTGTTTAAACTAACAGACAAAGTTTAGAGATTTATTGTTTTCATCTAGCCTGCTTTTCTCTTCAACATTTATTATGTAAAGTATCTCTCTCTGAATTAAGATTAACTCCTGCATCTGTTGCTCTTTCAGTAATGAACTCTGGCATACATTTGTGCTACTTAAGCTTAGACTGACTGTGAGTTACATTGTTTGTCTTGAAGTTTGTAACCTTGACAGTAAATTAGTACTGACATGCCTAGCCCCTAGCTTCTGGTCTGAGCTGGTGCAAAAACTGTAACTGAAACTTCTGAGCTTCCATGTGATCATTTCCTGCAGGAGCAGTGATACACTGATGCCAAAAAATGGTACTCAGATCTGAGTGGAGGGTGACTCAGAGCAGGTAATGGCTATTGGTCTGGCTACTGCTTTAGTGGTGCAGGAATGGGTGTTGGCAGAGAAATGCTGAGACTTCCCAACTGGTGTAGTGCAAACTTTGGCTACCCTGGTGATAGTCCTAAAAGCAGTTGCCACCAGTAACTAAAGGCACAATGCTTGGAACCAATATTTAGGGTGTATTCCAGAAATAGTTATCCCAAGCTGTACAGCCAAAACTACTGCAGAGGTGGAAAGAACTGCTTACAAATATTTCATGTGTAAACTGAAGCCTGTTAGAATGTTAAAATGCAGCCTGTGGCCAAAGCCTAGAAAGAACAGGATAATTGCGCTGGTCTGTTAAGTTCCCATGCCACCACAGTAATGACAATTAAGGAGAAAAGTTCATGAAGGACTGAGGGAACTGCCCTGAGTCAGCTATGTGGAGTTAAACAGGATTCAAATGCAAATGAATGCAGGGAATCATCTGCATTTTCTTAGAAGTGCTCTAAAGTATTCCAGTTTCAAATGCTTTCACGGCCTCACTGTGAATGTACCTACAGACAAGCACTTGCAAGAGAACTCTCACTTGAAAGCTGCTGGGACAGGCATTTTCAGACAATTTGTTCCATTTGACTTCCAATTACATGTTTAACTTCAGGTTGAGTTATGCTTGCATGTTTTTCATCCTCGTGTGCTCTGTGGTGTAGGCTGCGTATTGCCTACAGTGAGTTACACAAAATGCACAGTTGTTATGCAAGTGCAAGTTGCATCTCCCTGGCAACAGTTCACTTAAAATTGGATTGTGTGGACTTAAAATGGGATTGTGTTCTTAATTCACAATCAAAAGGAAATTCTTGTGCAAGTGGATCACTACAGGAGCACAGCTATGGAGCTGCAGGTAGCTGAGTGTGTGTTTCTGCATTAGGAAGATGCAAAATAACCACAGCACTGGAAATTCTGGCTCCAGTGGTCTAATCTCCAGCTTCAAAATTTGTCTTTTCTCATGTGCAGAAGCAAGGACTTGGGACTTGTTTTATACTGTTCAAACTGCTGCACCAACAAAGCTAGAGGAAGCCAAGCACAGGATTGAATGTTAGACTGGTTACTGGGCTAAATGCTCACTTCTGCTGTCTACAGGAGTTACACAGATGTAGTGGGGCAAGACAAAATGTCTCTGAGTCAGTTTTTATCATTCAGAAACTTAGGGCAGTATGGTGGTGCTTCCTCATCTTCCAGAAAAGCCCTGGCAGGCAGAGACTAGCACCTCATTCTTTTAAGTACTATGACAGCTCTATCAACACACCTACCACTGTAGCATCCACTCCCTAAATTTGACCTTGTTTCTTTCAAGGGAGAACTTGCTGTGTACCTCTCAGCTTCCCCAGAAACATCTTTTAATTACAGCATCTTAAGGATCAGAAAATGTTCAGGCAAATGCAAGGTTGATTTCCAATTTGAAAGTTCAAATTCAGATTATAAAAGGCAGATTAAAGGACAAGACTCCTTAGCTGCTCTGGTGTCTTGCAGTCAGAATCCCTAACAGCCTCAGCCAGCAGTAACAGACAATTTTCATGCTATTTCAGGATGAAAGTTAACCAGCCTGTTGTGGGTTAAGCTTAGCCAGCAAAAAAGCACCATGTGGCTGCTTGCTCACCCATCCCTTGGTAGGAGGATGAGAATCCACAGAGAAAGCTCATGGGTTGAGGTAAGAATGGTTTAATAGGAAAAATAAAAGCAGAGAAGAAACATTAATATCAATACTAAGAATGTACTCAGTGATGCACAGTGCCATTGCTCACCACTTGGAACCCAGTGCTTAGCCCTTTCCCAGTCAGCTCCCCAAGCTGATACACTGAGCCTGATGTCCTGTGGCTAGTTAGGTTCAGCTGTCCTGACCATGCCTCCCCCCTAAATTCTTGCCAAAATTAACTATCCCAGGCAAACTCAGAATATAGCTAGAGGGTTAAAGGACTGGAAGGCTGTTCCCTAATGGTGATCCCCTCCAAACTGCCTTTGTTAAGATGGCTCTCTACTGCTCTTATTTCATTATGCTGTTCTAAAGTAAAGGTAGTGCTGCTGCATCAGAGGATAAAGGAAGGATGTGTTTTTAATTGGCTATTAAAACATTCCCCATGTTAAGATACCCTGCAAGGCTGTAGCATCATGAATACTCATTTGATTAGACTTCAAGATGTGTGCTTCATATGCTGTGTATTGCTTAAAAATCCCATTACTAGCTAGGCTACAGATAGTATGCTCTGTCCATACCATCTCTCACAGCACACACTTGCCAGTTTTGAGGGTTTTGACATACATTTTACAGACAGACTGTGCAGAAATTGGGGGATTTTATTTGAAGATCTAACATTTTAAAATTTAAGATTTAGAAACTATAAAGTGAAAACCTGATGTAAAAGAGCCTTGATAGAATTGCTGATTATAAATAAAGACTTGTGAAATATGTGAGGGAGGGAGACAAAAGATTTGCTCACTCCTGTTGCAGAGAATGTATTTTACCTAGTGTGCTGCACTGACAGCTGGCATATATAACAACAAGACAGCTCTACAAAGGCTTCAGGGTGTAAATACTGAAGCTACAGTACCTACAGCTGAAGGGTAACACACATGAAGCTGACAGGTCTAATGAAAACATTAAAAAAGCCATTGCTGTAATTGTACTCTTCTATGACTGAATTTAGTGTTAGTATTTCATTTGCTCAGCTGTGCTTTCACTGGTTTTAGGCAGCTAATCAACTAAACTTCTAATATGCTATTTTTCAGCTTGGTTAAAAAGCTTCTTTACAGCTGTGCTAAGTGCCATGACATGAAAAAGCTGAACAATTTCTGTTTGTGCCTTTCAACTCTTCCATTGCTACATAACAGGGAGATATGTTTTCTGATTACCTGCTTTCTTAACATTGTAATCTCTTAAATACTTCATTCCTGAAATATTTAAACTATGCAGGCCACCCAGAAGGGCTCAGCAGACAAGAAGTTACAACATAGTGATTTTCTCTTCAACTCCTCGTGTTACTACATAAAACAAACAGTAGGTTTGATGGATCAGGGAAAAGCTCTGTATTTTGTAGGGAAAAAAAAAAATATTACAGAGACACACAGAACTCACATTTTAAAGCAGCTTTCATAACACTGCCCAAACCCCTTCTCAGAGAGTCATTAATCCTAGTTACTGACTAAATTTGGATAACTGCCAACACATTGAGCACTTCTCAGTTTCTGATAGTAATAAACTTTGACTCCAGGATTTTATTGTAGAAGCTGACCTATAGATTATGCTTGGTTCCTATCTTAAAATAAGGTATTAGGAGCTCATCCACTGGGGATCTATTACAAATACATGCCTGTAAGAAGAGAAATAATAAAGTCCAGAATTAATTCCAGGTGGAGGGTGTTGTATGTGCATTGCTGCCAACTGTAAAAGATGATCCTAAGTGCCTTCAGAATCTCCAACAGAGCAAATAGAGCGAGCTACCAAGGCCAAGAATTCAATATTCTCCATTTTCATTATTGACTTGTATAGAGTGGCTCAAATCTATCCAACACTCAGAAATCCACAAGAGAAGGTATAAACTTCTCTGAGCAGATCTCTACAGAAAAAAATAAATTAACTAGAATCAGCAGTGAGTACCACTGAGGCATTGCAGGCACCTAATAACTCCTTTCAGAGCTGCCTAGGTCCAATTTGGAAACTGAGCTGACAATTCTATCTTCCCCTCTCAATTGCTTGCTAGGAAAAACTAGCTCTGCTTCCCTGAAAATGTAAGTAATAAATTATGGTAAGGACTTTAAGCCTTAAGGCTAGGAGATCTTTGGTTTTCAAAAAGATTGTTCATCTGCTTTCCTAGGCAGAAACAAAAAAAATAAAGAATTTGCTCTGCTAGTTTTGGGGGAAAAAAAAAAATCTACATTCTTAAATGCTGAATATACCATGAGCTGAATGCAAACTAAAGGCAATTTTCACCACTGACTTTAAAAAAGCAAAACAACCAAGGGCAGAAATCTCATGACAGCAGCTATAGAAATTCAGGTAAATTTCATCAAACGTCATCTCCTGACCTACATTTCTGACTAGCTTACAAACAGTCATGTCTTTTGCTCTTCATGCTTTGAGCCAGCTGGACATAAGGCCAGCTTCTTTCCACGTGGCCACAGGAGAATGGATCTGAGCCCAGACTGGTGGATCACACCTTGCAGCCAAGCCTCACTAGCACAGGCTCAGCAACTGGATTGGCTGCATTTAGCCATTTCAGACGGTAACATTTTACTGTAGAGTCTCTTCTGATGTTCACTGGTAATCACTTTTTGGTCACATCACCAATTTTAGTTACACTTCAATTTAAACGAAGCCTAGAAACTACACCACCCTTCTGAGGCAGTCAGTTCAGCCAATGGTACAGGTATCTAGACCATATATAGTCTGTATACGTTAGCACTTTTTACATACTAAATTCTGTGGGGTTTTACTATATAATACATAAAGTTTTCAAGCTGAGGCACTCACAGTCCAGACAGACAAATCTAAAACACTTAAAGACTTCATCTTACCCTGTGTTTTCACAAGAGTTAACCTTTTAGTTAGATAGCACAGTACCAGGGCCTCACACAGAGTTCAGGAGGAAATGGAAAAGGGCAATTACCTTCTGCAAAAGGATTGAGAAAGAATTCCAAGCTTGAAGATAAAAATCAAAAGAAAATGGAAAAAGTGAGACAAAGCAGAAAGGCAGTGTTTTATTCATTATGTGTTTCAATGAACTTTCTCCAATTTCCTGTAACATACCTTAACTGCAATACTATTTCTCTGCTAAATTTGCCAAACTAGTCCAAGTCTTTAATCTAGCAGCTTCCACAACTCACATTTGAAAACTGCAGGGCCCAAAATTACAGATGCCTAAATGAACCCAGTGAAAGGAGTGCATACCTATTATGGATGTAGATCTCAAACAGTGCCGCTTATTTTTAAATTACCATTTGGTTGTCATTGAACTCAGACTAACCTAAGTGCCGCCTAGATATTTGCCCCTGGCAGCATGCACACACAAATCTGTTCAAGCACTGACAGGATTGTTAGCTGAGGCCTCAGAAATGCAAAACCTGGCTCCTCAAAACATGCATTTCTATATTTATCTCATCAAGTAGTTCACTCTCCCTGGCAGACTGAGGAGAGTCTCTCTCCAGAGGTAAGTTGTAGAAATACTCTTGCCAGGATATGCAAGACCAGTAATGCCCATGGCACGTTTAGCCTGAGGATGAGGTAGCCTCTTTCAAAATACACTTGGCAGTAATGCACCAACAATTTCCCACTAACTACCTGCACACACTGACTCAGGATAACCAGGAGACTGAGGTGACCCCAGATATTAAATGACACTTGGGCTCATCTAAAAGCCAATCACATCATCATCAGCCCATGCCAGTTTATGATTTACACAGGCTGATCTGGCACATATTAATGTTCTTGTAAGGGCTTTCTGCAGTTCTAGTAGTCACTTAACCTGCTCTCCTCTATAAAAAGAGAAGGATGATATTAATGTAAAATAAGTTATGACAATTTAAAAATACATGTTTGGAATAGAGAATTTACTCTGCTTTTTCAGGCAAAAATTATTTAAAACAGGAAAAAAAGAAAGGAAGACCTGGTGCAAAAATTAATTGTCCAATACAATGATTCAATAAGTAGACACCAGTAGACAAGAACTATTGAAAGGCTGGTTTAAGACACATGTATTCATAAAAAACACATGTACTCATATCACAGAGCATAAGATTAACTAACTGAAGTTACCAACATTTCCATACAGCTTTAAAAGTCAGAAACTCTTATCAGAAAAGCTGAACAAGCTAGCTAAGCAAAATTTTAACTCCTTCTAGTGGCAGAACATGAAATCAGATACATGGAAACTTATTTTTGTTATCTTCTGAAACCCTCCAACATGGCAGCCCACTCTAAGCAAATGATACAATCATTACTTCAAAATATCTGATAATTAACACTTGTAATACGCCAAATATCTGTTTCACAGCTATCATCCCCTGAGGTCAAAATTCAAGCCTTTGCATTGTGCCTAATGAAAAGGTTAATGTGCTCCAGCATCTTTTCCTGTCTTTAGGACCAATCCTAGTGTATAGGCTGCTCTTGCCAAAGCAGAATGGGATATTCTAAATAAAACTCCAAGAAAGAGCAATTAAAATATGAAGCTTAACAGAAAATGAGACATAGCCTAATGCTGGGCAAAAAATTCTCCTAAACTTCAAGTTCAGTGGAAAAGGAGAATGCATTAGATCACACAAATCTGGACATTAATAAACACTTGATGTGGTGAGATGCTGACATTTATGTTTATCTTGTAGAGGTTAAGTAGAGATTGGAAGAACGCCCACGGTGAACTCCCTTGGGATCGGTTTTTATTTAACATTTTAATTAATGACTTGGACAACAGTGAGCAGGAAGGCTTTCTTAGTACAAAGTCTGAAGCATATTAGAAGGAAACCAAGGCAGAATTACAATACAAAAACAAGTACGAGACTGAGAAGTCTCATGGAGCGCAATGGCCTGCACTGAAAAAGGAATGAGTTAACGAGTTATGCCAGAAATCCTTCTCAAATGGAAATCACACAGCAACGTGCTCACGCCTGACAAGACAACCAGAAAGCATCAGGCAACGGACAGGAAAACAGCAAATACAACTTAGCCCTGCACAAAGCAAAACATTTCCCTTTCTGCCACTGAAGGGTTGGCAAGATCTAACTTGCAGTGGTGCACATAAAGCCGGCACAGGAGAAGGCAGCTGAGTAGCACAGATGCGGACAGGCTACTGGGATGAGTAGGAAACCAGGAGTCTGTCTAGGAGGGACGATGCACCCTGCTGAACCTGTCGACGGAAGGCTGAGCAACTGTGACCTCCCTCTGGCCAAGCGCCGGGAAAACCTCCCACAGGCGGGGTGGGAAGCTCGGACCCCGGCGATGCGGCGCCGGCAGGAGGGCAGCCTAGTAGGGCACAGCTTACTACGGGCGGGCAGGAACACGAAACCCGTTGGAAACGGAGCTGCTGCTGCTGCCCGGGAAACCGCTTCCCAACGGAGCCGCTACCCGGAGAGCCTTCCGATCTCCGTCTACGCTCCCTCCTGCTCCCACAACCCTGCGGCTTACCCTCGACACGTACTGTCGACCTTGGGCAGCTCCCTAGCCGAGCTTCGCCTGCCTTCCCAAGACACCGCCACCCCCTGCTCGGGGCTGGCTGGGGACGGCTCCTCTCGTCCCACCGCTTTAACGATGCCGGAGGCCCGCGCCCCACACGCGCCCTCTGCTGGCGGCTGCCGTTGGCGCCGTTTCCAGCCGCCGCGGGGAGAGAGGCGGGAGCGGTCGCCCTCTAAGATGGCGGCGGCAGACCCAGGTGGTGCGTGCTGAGACGAGGGGCGGGAAGTGGGGCGACATGGCGACAGCAGCAGCAGCACGGCCCACCGGGGAGGGCGAGAGGAAAGATGCAACAGAGGAAGACGATGTGGAGGTTGGTGGATGCTGGCACTGGGCCGTGCTCCCCGGGAGTTGCCCTTTTTTTCGGCGCCGTTAGACCGCGGCCTGTCCTAGCCGGTCCCCCTCGGGGCGTATCCCGCCTGCAGACCCGGCCCGGCCCGGCCCCCTCTTCTCCCACCAGTGCGGAGTTGGCAGGAACAAGCTGCTGGCGGGGCCAGCCGAGGGCCTTGCTTGTGCCGTTCTGCGGTGTGACGGGGCCAAGAATGCAGGACTCCAGTGAAGGGAGGGATGCTCTTTCACTTCTCTCTGCCTTTCTGCAAGATTTCTTCCGACCCCCACCACCGCCGGCCCCCGGAAGCCAGTGTCTGCCGTCCGCCGTTGTGCCGCTGCTCGGAGGGGCAGGAGCGGGGCTGGCTGGGCGCATGGCAAGGGGTACTGGAAGGCTTCAATAAGGTTTCCCCAGAGCCTTCTGCGGGCTCAACAACTCCAGCTTTTTCAGCCTGGCCTTGTAGAGGAGGTGGTCATAACTATCAAGGCTTTCCTCTGGACCTGCTCAAGCAGGCCTGTGTTTTTCCTCATGCTGAGGGCCCTGTGGTTGAACACAATATTCCACGTCGAGAGTGGAGTAGAGGAGGAGAATCGCCTTGCTCAATCTGCTCGGTGCAGCCAAGGATGTGACAGGCTTCGTGGGCTGCAAATGAGTCCTGAATGCTGTATTGTTTTGGCTGTTCTAGTTTAGGTTTTCTGAAAAATGGTATCAGGAAGCACTTGGTTTCAGTTGCTTCCTGCCCCCGTAACACCTGAGAATAATGTTAAGCTTTTATTGTTACCTGCATTTATGGATGCCTAGTAGTTGAGGAGTCTTGAAAACTCTTAATTTTCCTCAAACAAAAGATTTTTCAAGGTGGCTGTTCTGGTTTGGCTTTGTATTTTCTTCACCCCAAATTGTATGGAATTGCTGTTTAGGTTTTTTTTCTTCAGTTCAACTGTATCAGTTACAGATGAACATTATACACTTCCCTTGCAGGAGCAACTGGTCATGGTGGAACTATCAGGAATTATTGATTCAGACTTCTTAGAAAAATGTGAAAACAAATGCAAGATTTTGGTGAGTGATTGCAGCACGATAGGAAAGGGGTAAGTCAGTATGCATGGGAACAAGGGGCTGAGGCAGTTTCTAAATTCCTTGAAGTCAACACTTGAATGAAACAGACAATTACATTCCCTGTCTTGGCTGTATTTGGCTGCATCTATAGGCTCTCTAGTTCAGAAATGACATATGGTCTTTGAATATAGTATGATGTAATTAGGAGGGATTTTCTGAAGTACTTATAAACTAGGACCAGTATCCCCTTTGATTTCAAGCTCTAAGTTCAATTTTTTACAACTCTGTATTTTACACATTCAAAAAAATAGTTAACCACACTTCTTCAAATAACTTGAGGGCAGCTGACAGGTAAAGCCAAAACCTTTTTGAACTGCACTGCATTTACGGTGAGGTTTTTTTTTTTGCAGATACTGCCTGGCAAGTTCAGGTGTTGTAAATGTAAAGGGTAGTTGGGATAGGGCATTTGTTAAACAGTTCTGGATATTGTTTGCCTTACTGTAAGTATTTATAGTAAGAATCTGGCTTAGCTGTCTTCTTCCTTTTGAGCTGATTAATCATGTTCTCAGTACGGAATAAATATTATTTGCCCTTCAAAACCTACATGGTCTACTAGAGCTGTATATATAGTACAAGTACTATTGATTTGAAAATACTTCCTGACACTAGATCTTTATTATAGACTGAAAAGATGGAAGGGAATATCTCAAGAATATGCCACCGATCAGAATATATGTGAAGTAGTGAAGTCAATTTTGAAAACCTCAAAGGTGGAAATACAATCAAAATTCATAAGTCATCCATCATTGGATGGATGTGCTTTTATAAGCAGATTTGCTTCCTGGATGTGACCTAAATCACTTGAACTGTATTACATAGATGGTTCATTACAGGTAGATGAATGGTTGTGTATTCGTCTGTTGTGTGGATGGGATTCTTTTCAATTTTGTGCTTTGAGACTGTCTTGTAATGTTACTAGAAAAAAAAAAGTATCTCTGCTGTATCCTACTCCTATCCAAATCTACCTGCACTCACTCCACAGAGTAAACATCATTTCATAATGGACAATTGTTGGTAAAACTCCAATAAAAGGTTATGATTTGCTTTATTCCATTTAGCAGGTTTTCTGTAATGCTGATCACATAAGAGGAAGACAGTCTGTGTTTTTGCACAGTCCAGAAAAGAATGCAAATTAGTCAAAGAAATGAAGTTTTTAATATTAAAACCTTTAATGCTGTTACCTAGTACTGATATATTCGTGTTTAATTTCCTGTAGTAAAAAAACCCAACCAAAAAATGTTCTATATATTGACTTAATGCTATTGGTGTTCTCAAATTATGCAGCAGAAGGATAATTCTACAGCTTAAATATTGCCGATCTCAGATACTTCTGGGTTTTTTTCTGGTTTTCTGGCTTCTTTAGTCTTACAGCAAGAAATTTACCTGGGCTAATAGAGACCTGACACCTGTGCAATGTTGTCCCTCTTTTCATAGGGAATAGAGACAGAGAGGCCCATTTTACAAGTGGACAGATATGTATTTGCAGGAGAATATGAAGGTAGGAAAAGTAATGTGGATACAAACTCTCCTTTTTCATGCAATTCAAAGAACTTTCTTAATGTCAGTTAATTGTACTGCGGATGGAGAGTGTAGTCCTGTGAGGTGCTGAAGTTGAGTGCTGTTTGTGTAACACTGTATAGAGCAGCAGCCTGAGTTCACTGCTGAATCAGCCATGCATCCAGGGAAATACGCCTGGAAGCTGACTTGAGGGTGCACCAGTTGGTATTTCTGTATGGAAATATGTGAGACATAAAATACCTTAAAATAAATGCTTGTTACCTGCTGTCTAAGCAGGACTGACACATGCAATCCATACTTCTCCCATTTGCCTCATGGTGACAACATTGGTCTGGATGAAAATTACCTGGAATCTTCCCTTGTAGTGACTGTCAGTGGCTGTGATGCTTCTGTTGGCTCATGAGTGGTTGCCCTTTTCCAAGAGCCCAGAAGTCATAGCAGTCCCAGAGCTGTGACAGTGGGTGCAGTGTCCACACCTGATAGATTCTTCACCATGAGGGTGGTGAGACCCTGGAAGGGGTTGTCCAGGGAGGTGGTGGAAGCCTCATCCCTGGAGGTGTTTAAGGCCAGGCTGGATGAGGCTCTGGAGAGCCTGATCTCGTTTGAGGTGTCCCTGCCCATGGCAGGAGGGTTGGAACTAGATGATCCTTGTGGTCCTTTCCAACCCTGACTGATTCTATGATTCTAAATTCGTCTCCTAAGACTTTCTCACTTTGTGTTCCATAGATGCCTTGGGAACTTGTGTGGTTTTTGAAGAGAACACAGAGCATGGTAATTGTTGTGATTTGATGTCCTGTTCCTTGTGGTAGCCTGGGGAGGTTAAAAATACAGTGGTTTCAGCTGATAGTGGAATTCACTATAATGATTAGGGCTTGGGTATTGTTTTTTTTCTCCTCTCTTCCTAGTAGATGCAGAAGGCAACGAAAAAGTACACCTGAAATACAAGTGCCACACAATGAAGAAATTGAATATGACACGGACACTTTTGACAGAAAAGAAAGAAGGAGAAGAGAATGTTGGTCAGTGCCTCTGTTCTTATGCATAGGGATGTAGAGAGATGATGTTCAGGAGTGGCAGCCTTGATCAAGTGTTTGGTTCAAGAGCATGCAGGAAGTTAGTGGAAGTTTCATCTTTAGGCAACAAATGTGTACATATAAATACAAAACAAAACGCACAAAAAATAAATGAAAGGGAGAGATTTCCTCTCACCAGCACTGCCTCCAGAAGCAGTTAGTAGGAGACTCCTGAAGAGGAGTGAGCAGAACAACGTGTACTGATGTTCCCTGATCTGTTTTCGTGTCATCCAAAGGTCTTAGCACTGTTCAGAGATGCTTTTTAGTAGTTTTTAATTGATGTTTTTTAATATATTTTTTAACTCAAATCATTTTTTCTGATGACTCTGAGTCTCAGCAGTTGTTGGAAATACATATTATCTTCAGTCAGAAGTTTCATGTTGTATACACTGCAATGGAATTGTTTTTATTGAAATCAGGGTTAAATGTAAATTAATTCAGCTTACTTACAAAATTCTTACACTGTCTTGATATCATTCCCTATGGTACTGCCAAATGTTCTGAAATTTGGGTGAACAAACATTCTCGTTATTTCATTTGTAAAATACTTACTCAGCATTTTTAATTGTATTTAAGTTATTTTAAGAGTCTAAGGGTGGTGTTTTGACACCTAAATACAACAGGAACTGCCATACTAGATTGGACCAAAGGTGGGTTAGTCCCATATTGGTATTTCTGACTATGGACAGTAGTATATGGCTATGTGGAAAGTAGTAGGAGGGGAACATATAGATAGGTAACCTTTTCTTTGGTTATCAGCAGTGATAGAGGTTCATTAATATCCTGACAAGAGTTTTCACGTGGGTTGCTATGCTTTTAATCCGTAAAGGCTGTGCCATCTTCACTCGCTCTTGACTTCTGCAAGTTGGACTTCTGCAAGTCTTTCTCTCCTAAGTGATTTTTTTGTTGTTGTTGTTTACATGCTTTGATAGCACTGAACTTCAACTAAGGAAAAGCTGCTGTAAACTCTTAATTCCCATTGTCACCAATATCAGTTTTCCTTCTTTGCACCAGATGGAGTGGAGTGGTTACAGATCAAGGACAGAGATTTTTCCCATAGCCGTCTTAATACAATTTGCAGCTTTTTGCGTGAAAAAGAAGATTCTGAGGAGTCAGCTCAGGCCCAAGACAAAATGGCTGAAGAGTCAGAGGGAGAGGTGAGTGGTGAAGGAAACTCTGACATGAATTGTGACCTGGAGAAGCAGCACAGCTTGGAAATTGATGCCTCTGATGCCTCTGTTCCTCTGCCTGACAGCCCTGCTTCTGGGGCAGAGGATTCTCCTTCTGCAAGTGTTGCCTTAGACAGTGCCCCTCCATGATAGCAGCTCTGACCTTTTCAGGATGCTTTTCATGGAGTTAATGGGCCAACTTTTATAGGGCATGATTTCTAATTATCTGAGGATTTAATAGTTTTAAAAAATGGACATTATGTTCTTGTGCATTGCTTTTACATTTAGATTATAGTGGGGAGGGCTTAAGTGTTTTCTAAAAGTCCAAATTGGAAATGTGTGTATCTCTACCTCAAAACTCAAGAAGAGGAGGTGGCTACATAATTGAAAAAAAGCTACCTTAGAAAAAATGCTGATGCATTCTGGAATGCAGTCCAGATGCAGTCTGGAATATTCTGTGAAAAAGGAGGGCGGGGAAAAAGGTCTAAAATAAAATCCTGAATTTTTTAAGGTCCTGTGTGTCGTATTCAGCTGCATACTATGTCTTCTTGTACTCCAGTTACACGGTTACTAGATTTCTTTCTTTCCATAACTTTCCTTGTTGTCTTACCACTTTTGCCTCCCCCTTCCTTTCCCTCCCTCAGTAATTTCTGGTCTCTGATCTTCTCCTCTGGCATCAGTGGATCCCAAACTGATCCCTGTGGCTGTATTGTAGTCCCTACCTAGTATGTGGGTTGATACTGCTACATCATTTATCTTGTCACAGAGTGTTTCATATAAAAGTTCAGTGGGAATTACATTCATGAATGTTTTATAAAGCACAGCATTTTTTTTATACCTTTCTTCCTTCTGACCTTTATCTGCCTCCTTCCAAATTGTGCTGTGAGGATGGGAACACTTAATTAATTCCAGCATAATTACGTTAATACTTCAATGAGTAATGATTAAAGGAGGTGTTCACCCCGGCATTGTTCACATCACAGGATCGGTAAAGATAACACATAGAAACTCCCAACAGTTTCAAGCTCAATCCCACTGTTCCTTTTTTCTTGGACCACGGAGTCTTCCCTCTGCATTTAACTTGAAAGCGTTTCTTAGACTTGATTTGTGTGGTGCAGGTAGCCAGAGTACTGTCACCTCAGGGATTTTGGGCAGAGATGTCCCGGGATTTTGGTCTCTATTGGGCATAACGTCCTTTCCTAGCTCCGTAATGGCTACATCGGTCTTCCCGAGTAAGCAAGCTGTAGGGGAATTTTGGTTTTAAATGGCAGCTTTGTTTGTACAATTGTTATGTGGTTGCCAAGGCAGACATCAGAGGAAGGTAAGCGAAAGGTCCGAAACAGATGGATCGGCTACCGCTGCAGTCACGTACAGCTGCCTAATCCCCCATCCTCTCTTTGGGTGTTCGTCCCTTTGCACCCGCTGCTAGCGGGAACCCTCATTCGAGTCAAACACTAACGGCGCGGGGGCACGGCCAGAACGCGAAGAAGGAGCTTTAGACGGCAGAGGAGCGGGCAGCGAGAAACCAACACCCTCAGCAGCGCGAACTCCGCAGCACCAACCTCCGCGGCGCACGCTCCCCGTGCTCCGCCCTGAGCCCGCCCACTTCCGGCTCTGACGGACCGGATGTGACGGATCGGATGTAGCTGCCGGGGGCGGTGCGCACGTGAAGCGGCCGGCAGCGATGGACGCGCTGGAGCGGGTGGTGTGAGTACAGCGCGGTAGCAGGGAGGCCACTCGTTCTTTTCCGGCCTGCGAGAGTTGTGGGCCCGCGGGGTGTGCTGCTGGTACCGGCTGGGGTGTGCTGCGCCGGCCCTGGGCTCTGGGAAGTGCCCTGCAGGGAGCCGGGCGACACTGCTCTGATCTGGAGAGGCCGGCAGGGAGGAAAGGCCCCTGCAGAACGTGCAGGGAGGGGGAAAACCGAGCTCTGCTGTGTTCTATTGGTAGCAGGAAGCTGAATAACCCAAACCTGTAAAATCACCTTTGATGGCTCGGGGCGGCAGTAAGGAAGAGTGGCAGTAAAACGCATTCACCGGAGACGGTGTTTAGCATTCATTGTAATTCTGCAGGTTGGGATTAGTTAGAGGAACTGAGGCATGTTACTTGAGCGCAGCTTGCTCCAGTTCTTGTTTTACTGTTTTCTCCAGTGCCATGTGCTGTTATCAGTACTAATTTTTTTAACCGCCAATTCCTTGTTACAGAAAGCCTAAAACTAAGAGAGCAAAAAGGTTTCTTGAGAAGAGAGAACCCAAACTTAAAGAAAATACCAAAAATGCTATGCTGATAAAAGGAGGAAATGCAAACTCTACAGTAACTGAAGTGCTAAAAGACATTGTAAGTTGTTGGACGTATGTGTGCAGCCCTTAATTGTGCAAACTTTTGTGCTACACCAAGAGTGTCTTCCATACTCCTTTTCTCATGTTTTTCATGTTGTCTGTTACGTACACTCTGTACCCCAGATTTCAGCTTGACTGGTATTCCAAAGGTGTCATTGCCTACCCCTTGATGGAGTTCATTTTTTTCCTATTTCCTCCTTGTCAGAAGTCCTTAGCTTGTGCTTTTCATTCTTATTTTTGTCTGTGGCTGTCCATTTGAAAGCAGCATAATTAGATACAGTATCAGGCCTGGATTGTATCCCAGAATCCTGTAAACTGCTTGTATATGTTGATGTAGAGCTTTCAGCCACTTTCAGAACCCAAACTTGCCAGTTCTGTCTCTGAACAAATTCTATACCTGAAAATACGACAGCTGCTCCTGCCCTCTTTTCTCTCCTTGTTTTGTGTTTTTCTTACCACCAATGATAATCAGATGGTTTTCCTCATGCCACTAGGAGCAGAGAGATTGTGTTACATGGTTTTCATTTCATGCAGTCATAGAATGGTAGGGGTTGGAAGGGACCTCTGGACATCATCTAGTCAAACTTCCCTGCTGGAGCAGGGTCACCCAGAGCAAGTTGCACAGCAGTGCGTGNTATGGCAGGGGATTGGAACTGGATGATCTTTGAGGTCCCTTCCAACCTTACCATTCTATGATTCTATGAAATAATCACCCTTGACCTGGTGGCCACACTGGTCTTAATGCTCTCCAAGATGCCATTGGCCTTCTTGGCCACAAGGGCACAATAGTGGCTCATGGTTAACTTGTTATCCATGGAGGATAGCATATTCATGAAGGGCTCTCTGGTCCTCCACAGAGCTGTTTTCCAGCAGATCAACCCCTCTCCTCTACTGGTGAATGGAGCTGTTGCTCCTCAGGTGAAGGACCCTACACTTACTGCTGTTCAACTTTTTTAGGTTCCCTTCTGCCCAATTTTCCAGCCTGTTCAGGTCTTACTGAATGGCAGCACAGCTTGAGGGTGTGTTAGCTGCTGCTCCCACTTTGCTATCATTGGCAAACCTTCTCCTGTTTGTCAGTTACTTTGTTATTTCTTAGTTTCTAGTAAGAAATCCTTCTGCAATTAATTGGGAAACAAGATTGCTACCAATTCAAAAGGTATTATTGTGAGCAGGCCTTTTGAGGTGCCGCCTTCTAGGCTGATTTGCAGTTACTCTGTTTCATGTGATCATATAAAATGTAGAGGTTTGGAAAAGGCAGTGTTGTGTGCTTAAGAGATAACACATGTTTACCTTGTCTTTTGCAGTATGCTGTGAAGAAGCCTTTTGCTATACTGTATAAAAAGTAAGTGGTCTCTCTTTGGCATCTTGAAGTCTTCTGGCAGGAACAACTTTTGGTAAAAGTCAAAGCATGACTGGAAATGCTGGCTCCTGGAGGGGCTTGGACAGTGGAAAGGGTTGCAGAAGGTGACTGTGGTTCATCCTGAATTTCTGGAAGCAAACTACACATGGTCAGGGTTGGTGCTGGGCCTAGTTCTGTGCCAAATGTTAAGTAGCACGTTTCAGGACGTTCGAAGAATTGGCTTCTCTGATCTGAGCAAACAACTAGTGAGGTTCTGTGTCAGGTGGGTGGGCTAGAGTTCTTGTATCTGAGTTGTTACAAATTGGAGTTACAAAGTAAAATATGATGCTAGATACATCTTGCTCACAATGGGAACCCAGTATCTGTGTGGATGTAGTGCAGAGACAGTAATGGCAATAGCTACGTTTAACGTTGGGAAACGGCAGGTGCTTAGGAGGTGTCAGTAGTGGAGACAAGAAGCATGAAGGAAAATACTAAAAATGGCAACAGAGGCATTAAGGAACTCCTGGTTCCATAAGCCATTAATATGGCTTATGGTTTGATCTAAAACTAAACCTTTGCTGATGGAGTTTCCAATAGAATGCAGAATTTTAATTATATCAGAGAACGAATTAAAAGTACATAGTATCATTTTGGTTGGAAGAGACCTTTTTAAAATCAAATTCAACTTGTAACTCAGCACTGCCAGGTCAGGCTTATCTGGGCTCTTTTTTTTTTTTCTTTTTTTTCTCTTTCCTCAGGAAAAATATTACCAGACCTTTTGAGGATCAAACATCATTGGTAAGTAGAAACCATGTCTTCTGCCATTTTACAGCCTTCAAATTGCAAAGAACTTTATTAGAGAGTAATTCGCAGTGCATAAAATGGGTTTGGAATTGGACTTCCTCAGAATTTCTGTCAGTGGTGGTTCTGGACATAATACTGTAATAGGTTCTCTGCTATTCCACCTGGAAAAAAGATCTCTGTTAGTCACCACTGGCTTGGCTTTAAGTAGCATCTGAGTCTTAAATTGTCGTGAAGTTGGGCTGTAGTAGAACTCCTGTGCCCAATTGTGACAGTGTTAGACATTTACAGATGTTTGTAGGCTTGATGTTGTCTGGCTTGAACTTTAAGACTGCAATGTGAGACAAAAACAGCAAGGAATTGTTTGTTTGAACCTTGAATCCAGCCATCGGTTGTAGCTTCTGTGGACTTGGACATGCTCAAAACTCTTCTCCTAAGTGCATCTCCTAAACTGAAGCGTGCTTGTGGCTTGTACCTTCATCAAATACTTGAAACACTGCAAACTGGAACTCATGAGTTTTGTTCTTTTCCTCAATTGTAGGAATTTTTTTCCAAGAAATCAGATTGTTCTTTGTTTCTGTTTGGCTCTCATAACAAGAAGCGACCTAACAACCTGGTCCTAGGTAACATCTCTCACTCGGGGTTTTCTTTGGCTGAAAGCTGTGGGTTTCATTGCATGTTTAAATAGCTGGGTTGTCTCTCTTTTTACTTGCACAGGTCGCATGTTTGACTATCATGTCCTAGACATGGTTGAGCTGGGTGTGGAGAAGTTCGTGTCCCTCAAGGATGTCAAGGTATGGAGTGGCTCTCTCGGTCTCTCAGTGACATCTGCTGGTGGCTTTCCTTGGTGCATTATTCTGTGCTTTGAAGTAGGGACAGGAGTTGTTCTGTGCTCTGCATTTTAGTCTGTTTTGGTTGTTCTGAGCACGCTTGCAACTTTGTTTGCAAGTTCTTTCTTTAGGCTTGGTTTATTCCTTTTTTTTTTTTTTTTTAATTAGAGACTTGTATTTACAAAATTCCTTCATCAGGCCCTGTTTGTGGNAGGGGCAGAATCCCCTCCCTTGCCCTGCTGCCCACACTTCATCAAAGGTTCCTAAATAAACTGTCACAGACTTTGGAAACTGAAACCTTTCTTCTGAAATGCTAACCAGAGAGGGTCACTTTGCTGACTGAGATGATTCCGAAACTTTCTTTAGCTGATATTTAGCACATAGATATCAATTTTCAGGGAACTCAATTATTTAATCTTGGCAATTCACCTTTTCTGGCTGTGTCAGGCTGGTTTTGGCAAGACTACAAATTTCATGTGGGTGTACTTCTGTATCAAGCTGTTCATACACTGCAAAACCCAAGGGACTGTTATGGTGCTTACTCTCATTGATGTGTAAATTGGCAGGGCAGCCTAGAGGGATAGTGAAGAAATCATAGTCTGTAAAGGAAGAAGATTCTTTTGATGTCAGACTGTAGTGTGTATCCTCATAACACTATTGCTAACAGGGAATTTATAGTTAAGTAAATGCATTTGTTGGTCAGAATTCAGATTAGGGCTTTGTCTAAGCTATTCTTTTAGCCTTTTTCATCTGCTCTCCAGTGTCAGAAGTACAATAGACTTGTCTGCCTGTAACCTTAGTTTTCTTGTTAGTAGTAGCAGCCCAATTCACTGATTTTTCACTGGAAGGTGAAAATGCACATTTTATAGTAAAGAATCTCTTTTTCAATCCAGCATAAAGAAAAATACCAATCACTCTTACAAAACCAAAGTCCTGTCCTACACATACAGTGTTGACAGGCAAAAAAAGTATCTGTTCTGTCCATATTGCTCCCTCTCCTAAGAAGCCAGGCTGAAAGAATTTGGGCTGTTCAGCCTGGAGAAGAGAATGCTTCAGGGAGACCTCAGAGCTACGTTTCAATATCTGAAGGGACCTACAGGAAGGCTGGGAAGGGACTGTTCAGAAGGGCTTGTAGTGACAGGATGAGGGGCAATAGTTTGAAACTAGAGCAGGGGAGGTTTAGGTTGGACATCAGGAGGAAGTTCTGCACAAGGAAGGTGGTGAAATACTGGAGCAGGTTGCCCAGGGATGTGGCTGAGGCCCTGTCCATGGAGGCATTCAAGATTAGAATTGATGTGGCCCTGGGCAGCCAGGAGGTGTCTGTACTGACTGCAGGGGGTTGGACAAGATGACTTTTGAGGGTCCCTTCTAACCCAGTGCAATCTGTGAATATTGCTGACAGCTCACAACAGTTTTCTGTTCACAGTTGAATGGCTTACACACCTACTGAGTCAAGAACACATCCCCTGACATGGTCTGGGTTTTTGTTTTGTTTTAATTCTGCAGAACAGTAAATGCCCTGAAGGAACAAAGCCTATGTTGATATTTGCTGGTGACATGTTTGATGTAAATGAAGAATACAGAAGACTGAAGAGCCTTCTGATTGGTCAGTATCTTGATTATTTGAGCAGCAGAATAGCATAAATCCATGGTAATCTGTTCTGTTGGGAAATGCTGGTTTGTCAAGAAATGTTTGCTTTTATTCAGCACTGAAGGAAGCAAGAACAGGGGTTTGTAAGTTTCATCTCATGAGTAGCTACTCATTATGACTACTCATTATGAAGATAGGCTGAAGGAGCTGGGGTTGATCAGCCTAGAGAAGAGAAGACAAGACTCCAGGGGGACCTTAAAGCTGCCTTCCAGTACCTGAAGGCATCCCACAGGAAGGCTGAAGAGGGACTTTTCATAAGGGTGTCTAGAGACAGGACAAGGGGGAATGGTTTGAAGCTGAGGGACAGCAGGGTTAGACTGGAGCTGAGGAAGAAGTTCTTCAGTACAAGGGTGGTGAGACTCTGGAACAGGCTGCCTAGGGAGGCTGTGCATGCTTCCTCCCTGGGGATATTCAAAGCCAGGCTGGATGAGGCTTGAGCAGCTGCATCTAGTTGAGAGGGGTCTCTGGCCATGGCAGGGAGGTTGGAGTAGATGAGTTCTGAGGTCTCTTCCAACCTGAGCCATTCTATGACTGCAGAAGATGGAGCTTTTAAGCCACCACTAAGAAAGACTGAAAAATGTCTTTGAAACAACAGGAAATGCTTTGTTACTGTAGCAGTCTTGTTGGGATCCCAGAGGGAATATAAAGTCACTAACATCTTCTTGTTGCCAAAGCAGTGTGGTACCAGTGATGCTGTGAACAACCACACTGACAGTGGCTTTGGTGTGTTTGGAATATCAATTTTACAGCAGTTTCTTTGTAAAATTAAAAGCAAGGGGGAATTACTGTCTTCATGGTAACCAAACCCTGTAGCCTGCTGAAACTGTGAAGTGGAAGAAGTCATTTAGGAGAAAAAAATGGCAGTTGCATTTTCCTGTAGAGAGCTGGAAGACAAAGACATCCTCTTCCTTCTGGTTTGGGCCTTGTTGCCTACAGATGTGGTAGTGCAGGAATTCATTGGTGGTGTAAGTCCTTGGAATGTAGTTCATGAAATTCCAACAAGCTTTTATGCTCATATTTATCAAATTTCTCATCCCTTCTGACACTGCCTGCTTGCTAGTTCAGCTATTGCACATTCATCTCATCCTAGAAATGGCTAAGCACTATGGCACTTGCTTAGACACTTTCTCATATGTTGGTTTCCAGAAGAGCTCTATAATTTTAGGTTGACTGTCAGGTTGTTCTTCATGCAGCCTTCCTCAGACTGTTCTTGAATGTCTGAAAAGATTCCTTCTGGCCAAGAAAGGGAATGGCTGAGAAATACCTGGCGTGGAATTTGACCTCTGCTAATGCTAACCATAGCTATGTAGGCTACAGTGTTACCAGCTTTTTGGATAGGAGATAATACAAAAAGAAGTGTAGAGACCCATGCTCCAAAATAATGCAGGAGTTTAATCTGGAAATGAAAAAGTCCTGACAAACTTTCTTCAGGGAAAAGTAAATTAGAAGTTCTGAAAATATGTTGAGGACAAGGGGGAAGAAAGAATTAGAAATGAAAAGAAAGGAGAAAGCAAATCTCTAGTCCAACCAAAGCAAGACTTGTAAATTCAAAGTATATTGAAGAACCTCCAGCTGTCTGGGTATGCTGAAGTGTAAGATTTCTGCAGCCATTTAGCATTGCCAGGAAACAGAAATTCCTGACCACCTGCATTTGTTGGACAGGATCACCCTGTGGCTAAAAAGCTGTATAATGCCACAGGAAAATGGGAAAGGGAGGTGTTGCCAATAAAACCACTGCAAATGTAGACTTTGTGTACCCACAGAGCTTGTCAAAGGGAAAGTACAGGCCAAAAGTGAACAAAATATTTTATTTGCAACTTTAGCTACAAGCTCAACCCTCAAAAGGAGGAGAGAGCATTTAATTGACCAAGGAACTGTCCTGGCTCCAGCTGATACCTGCCAGAAAAGCTTTGTTTTGGATGTCACTCACATGCTGATACTCCTGAAAAAGGTAGTGAAGGAAAAGACAACAAGCTGAGGGGTCTGGGAATGGGGCAGAATGGAAAAGACTGATGTGTTTTGCATCTATTAGCAGTTCTCCTGTGCTTCAGCATTGCTCTGTCATGTTTATTAGCACACCTTGTTCCTTTAGTCAAGGTCACATTCTTTCTCCACCCTCTGCATATATTGGGCAGATTGCTGTGTGTGTTGCAGGCTCTTTAACTGCACAGTGTTTTTTTCACAGCCTGATAGAAGAACCTTGCTAGAGGTGGCTCATTTTGTGTTTAACCTCTTTAGTTTCTCTCCTGTGTTGGGGCAGGGCTGCAGTTTTCAGCAGCAGCTGTTTCTTGGGATTCTCATTAGCCAGGCATAGCCTTGCCTAGTTTGATACCTTCCAACACCTGAAGGGATCCTACAGGAAGGCTGCAAAAGGGTGTCTAGAGACAGGACAAGGGGGAATGGTTTGAAGCTGAGGGACAGCAGGGTTAGACTGGGTCTTAAAAAGAAGTTCTTCATTACAAGGGTGGCGAGACTCTGGAATAGGCTGCCCAGGGAGGCTGTGGATGCCTCCTCCCTGGGGGTGTTCAAGGTCAGGCTGGATGAGGCCTTGAGCAGCGGTGTCGCTGCCCATGGCAGGGAGGCTGGCCTAGATGAGTTCTGAGGTGTCTTCCAACCTAAGCCATTCTATAGGCAAGGAGTTCACATAAGTGATGTGCTGTGGGTCAGTTATGAAATAAAATGGTTTTGTTGTGGTCATCTGTTGGTTTGATTTTCAGCCATGATTTTCTCTTTAAATCCTCTTTTAGATTTCTTCAGAGGTCCCAGCGTGCCCAGCATTCGCCTGGCTGGCTTGGAGTGTGTTCTGCATTTCACAGCTGTGGATGGGAAGATTTACATGAGAAGCTATAAGTGAGTGTGTGTTTTATCTGTTGATTGGCTTCTTGCTCCAATTCTCAGTTTCCCCCTAACTTAGCCTGTAGTTGTGTAACTGAATTGGCCTGAGCAATGGTTTGTGGCATATAAAACATGTAGTGTGTAGAAGTGTTCAACATAACACAGAGTGACTTGCATGGCAGAAGGAAACCATGCAAACCCTAAAGGTGCTGCTTGCTTCCTTGCTCAGCTCCCTCTTCGAGTGAGGAGAATCCCTCCCTCCCATGGCTGGGTTAGGTTGTGTGAGTTAACTTGGGGAATTCAGAGTACTCTTAGATTCACAGTATCAGGAATCCATCTGATTGGAAGAGACCTCAAAGCTCATCCAGTCCTCAACCCAGCACTGAAGGGTCAATACTTAACCATGGCCCTAAGTACCAAGTCCCCACACAGCTTAAACACCTCCAAGGAAGGTGACTCCACCACTGCCCTGGGCAGACCATTCCAGTGTTTGAGAACCCTCTCTGTGAAGAAGTATTTCCTAATATCCAGCCTGAGCCTTCCCTGGCACAGCTTGAAACTACTTCCTCTGGTCCTGTCACTTGACACCAAGGAGCAGAGGCTGCCCCCTTCTCTCTTCAGGTAGTTGCAGAGAGCAGTGAGGTCTCCCTTCAGCCTCCTCTTCTCCAGACTGAACACCCTCAGCTCCCTCAGACACTTCTCATAGGCCATGGCTCCAACCCTTCATGAGCCTCATTGCCCTCCTCAACACGAATCAGCCCTTCAGTGTGCCTCTTGTAGTGAGATTCTGTAGGCTGAGCAGACTGGGGCTGATTTCTAAGCCTCTCCTCACTTGGGTGTCTGTCAGAGGTGGTAGGCTGCAGCCAGCAATGCATGAAGGAAAAACAAGGCAGCACGAGACATTTTTCCTTGCTTCATTAGTGATCACCTTCACAGTTCATGGTCTTGATTTAGGAGACTGAGCATTCACAGCTGGTGTCCCATATGGTTTTGATTTCTCTTATGGCAAAACCTCTTTTGCACTCTCTTTCTTCAAAACAAACTCAATGCTCAGGTTGTTTTGCTGTAAACAACACTAAATATTTTTCATGTCTATGAGCACCTAGGGCACTGTTTTGAACCTGAGGAGTGATGTGGCTTTCAGGGTGCTGGGACTGCGTTTTAACAGCACTAGTGGAGAGAAGGAAAAAAAAAAAAAGAGAGTTACATTAACCAGGTTATGTTTTGGGTGTGCTCAGATTGTGGTGGGATAGATTTAATGTCACTGACAGATCTTTCTCAACAACAGAATTAGCAGCAGCAATGTTTTGAACGGTCTTGTGAATGACAAGATTGAGCCTGCCTGGAAAAAAAATCTTAATCATGTTGATTTTTGGTTGCTTTTGCCATCTAGGGTGCTTCTGAAGAAATCTGGATGTAAAATACCAAGAATTGAACTGGAAGAGATGGGACCTTCACTAGATCTAGTTATGAGGAGGACACATTTAGCTTCAGATGACCTTTATAAGCTATCTTTAAAACAGCCAAAAGCCCTGAAGGTATGTATATTACTTCCACGTCTTATCTGTGAAGAAGAGCAACATCTAAAATAGTAATTGTTATATATATGACCAGAGTTTACTTTTATATAGTCCTATTGAGATTTTTGGGTCCACAGCACTTCTGTGGTGATAAGCTGGCATCCAAGCTCTCTTCTGGGGTCCATTAAGAAGAGTATGTCCAGCAGATCCAAGGAGGTTCTCCTCACCCTTTACTTTGCCCTAGTGAGGCACCACCTGGAATATTGCATCCACTTCTGGGCTCCCCACTTTAAGAGGGACAGGGATCTACTGGAGAGAGTCCAACAGAGTGCCATGAGGATGCTGAAGGGACTGGAGTACTGCCCAATGAGGAAAGGCTGAGAGCCCTGGGGTTGTTTAGCCTGGAGTGGGACTGAGAGGGGATCTAATAAATATCTATACATATCTGAGGGCTGGAAGTCAGGAAGGAAGGGACAGGGACAGCCTCTGCTCAGTTGCTCCCTGTGATAGGACAAGGAGCAATGGATGTAAGCTGCAGCACAGGAAGTTCCACCTCAACATGAGGAAGAACTTCTGTACTGTAAGGGTCCCAGAGCACTGGCACAAGCTGCCCAGAGAGGTTGTGGAGTCTCCTCCTCTGGAGACTTGCAAGCCCTGTCTGGATGTATTCCTGTGTGACCTGCACTGGATTCTATGGTCCTGCTCTGGCAGAGGGGGTGGACTTGAAGACCTCCAAAGGTCACTTCAGCCCCTACCATCCTCTGATCCTGTGATTCTTGGAAGCATATGGAACACACAGAACAAATTTTTAAATCTCTAAGCTCCAATGTATGCACTTGATTCTTGTCAGAGCTCCTGGCACGTTTTTGCTCAGAAACACTGATGTTGTGCTTCCCTTACAGCCTAAGAAGAAAAAGAATATCTCCCACGATGTGTTTGGAACAACTTATGGTCGAATCCACATGCAAAAGCAAGATCTGAGCAAACTGCAGACACGGAAAATGAAAGGGTTAAAAAAGAGGCCAGCTGAGAAATCGGCTGAAGGTGGTGGGAGTAGGCCCAAGAAGTCAAAATCAGCTTGATAGTCTGGGACAGCTTCAAAAACTTTGAAACTGATCATCTCTTTTGTAATATAAACATTGGGCACAGGCTAAAAGGTGCTCTCTACTTTTCTAAAAGAATCTTTATTGTGGTTTGTCATTTTCAAGGGGACACAGTGGGTATTGAGCTTTAGCAGGAGACTGCCTTATTTAAAATAAAAAATTGTGATATAACTTGCTTAGTTTTCCAGAGCTGGGTATTTGTTCTTCTGCTGTTAGCAAACAGACTAGTTGAGCAGGTGACTCATTCCCTGAACAGTTTTGTGGCTGTTATTTTGGGAGCCCTTGATCAATCAACTCCTTACAAATTCTGCACAGGACCAGGGTAGGTGCATAACACAGACAGCACAGTTTGTCTGATCATTTATTGCTTCTGCATCTCAGGTTTTGTACAACTGCAGTGCTCTGTAAACCATCTTCTGAAGTGTGGAAGGTTTTAAGGCCAGGTTGGGTGGGGCTCTGAGCAACCTGATCTAATATGAGGTGTCCATGGCAGGGGGGTTGGAACTGGATGATCTTTGAGGTCACTTCCAACCCTGACAATTCTGTGATTCTTTGGGAACTCCCAAGCCGTGTCTGATGCCAGGTTGTGTGCCAGGTTGATCTCTTGCTCCAAGCCCTACTTCACACTGGCAGAATCAGGAGTGATTAAGATGTTTTTACTGTGTTCATCACCATGGTAGCCAAGTACCTGATGTTTGCTTTAGGTGTAAATGAAACCTTTACAGTTCGAATTTCAATCTTTGCTGCTTGATTTCTGCCTGGAATGGATGTGAAGCAGCTGTGAAAGGTACAAAGCTTTTCTTCTTACCCTGCTTTCCTCCAGCTTTGTGCTCATGACTTAGTGAAGACTCAGTGAGAGGCTTGGGTAAAGGGGATGAGAGTTTAGGAACTTAGTGGGATTTTGGTTTGGTGTTCCATGTTTTGGAACACATGGAAAAAACTTTTTTTCTTCTGCTTGCCTCTTTGGAAGCTATCACTATGTCCTTAAGCATGATGAAGGTGTGCACACTTTATCATCAACACAAACCTGCTCATCCTGGTGGTGTTTTTAATACCTTTCCTGTTACTTTTCTCAAGTGTCACATTATAAATAGGCAGCTTGTTAGCTCCACTTGCCTCCTGCATCCTGTGTGGAAGCCATTGGGAAGCTTTGCTCTCCTTGTGTGAGAGCTGAGCTGCAACTGGCTGTGCAGATGCCACACAAGATGATCTGCTCCTGTGATGAAACCTGTAGTGTGACAAAGAGCTTTAAAAGCTTGGGATTTCTTTTAGGGCACTAACTCTTATCTCCCATGTACTACCTATTTTTTTTTCCTTTATCATTACACAAAATAAATTGCATGGCTGTCTAAATCCTTTTCTCCAACCTATATATATTAGAGCAGCTGATAACTCCGTAGGCTAATCTTTTTCTCCTCATCTTTCTGAAGTACAAATTCCTCTGCTTTTGACTGAAAGTTCCTAAAAGACTGCCCATAGCCAGAAAAGACCCCTAGGCTGTATTTGCCTAATTTGGAAGCTGATTTTGTTGCTTTGGTGTTTAAAAACTGAATTTCATAGCAATGATGTGGATCATTTGTTGCCCTGTTACATTTTGATGTAAACAGTGCAGGAGCTGTGCAGTAGCAGCCCTCAGAAATGAGCCGTTGGATGCTGGCACTGGTTTTGTTTAATGCTGCTGCTGCTTTGCTTTTGTTTAATGCTGCTGCATCTTCTGACAGCAGAGCTTCAGGAGGATGCAAAGTCCTTGAGCACAGGAAGGTGGTCGATGGGGAGGTGTATTTGTTCACTCTTTGCAGCATCTTTTGTCTCTGCTAACTAGAGGTGGAACCTGAAGTGCCTGGTGTCTCACTCCTGTGGCTGCTTGTGTGGGTGCTTTTATTCTTTGGGTTTTGTATTGGTGAAGCACAGACAGATGGTGGACAAAACACATGAGGCAAGGAGAAGCTATCCTGAATATATTTTTAATGAAGGGATATTAATTGATGCGAGATATTTATTTCAAAATTCATGTTGTTTATTAATTTTGATATTCAGGAGTCTCACCCCTCTGACCACTAATTTTAATAATAATAATAACTGGTTCTTCTGCAATGGTCATGGAAACATTATACAGAGGAATAACTAGATCTAGAAATAACCAGGAAAAATAAATAAACATTAATTGGACTGGAGAAGGTTCCTGCAGTCAATATACTGCTTGTGGTCAGTACTCCACTTGCCCACTAGATGGACTCAGTGAGCGCCTTTCTGCCTATGGCAGAAGGCAATGGTGAGTTACAAGAGGCTTTAAGTACTTACTCACAAAATGATCTCCCGACTGGCAGGGCTGGCTACAGCTTCAGACAGTACTCAAACACTTCCAGGGAATTCTGTTGCTGTCTTGTCAGCTGCTGAGACTTCAGATTCTTCCCAGGCTTTACAGGGCAGACAGTCTCTGACCTGGTCCCGATTTCTCTGGACAATCTGTGTGTCCCTTCCAGGGCTCTTCATCTTGGCAGGAGGCTTTCAGGTGTAGGTAGGATGTCTTGTCACGTGCAGCCTCAGCACGATGTCAGGCTGGCTACGCAGGCCGATCGTGTGCAGGCATTTAGAGCCTGTTCCTGGTAAACGAAGCAGGCAGTTTCCAGGCAGTTCAGCAGAGCTAGTTTATAGCTTAGCATAATGCTGCAGAAGGCAATGGCAGAATTACTGCCATAAACAGACAGCAATGGCAGCAGAAACAGCAGGCAAGCAGGAATACAAGGGCAGAGCATGTTGTGTTACCTGCTCATCTCTTTTTATCAATGCAGCCCAAGACTAATGGGCCTTTGGACATGAAACAGCCAAACAGTTAGCCAAGATTGAGCATATTAGGTGTTATGAATATTCAAATTTAATATGCGAGAAATAGGAAAATATTAAACTTTATTTACACGAACTCCCACACCGAACAAACACACACCTCTAAACGGTGAACTATTTACGATTAGGTAAGGTTCGAATACCCAGTAGGGAATTGCTTACACAAAAGACATAAAGAAAGCCCCTTTAAGGTAATTTAGGGGAGGAATAAAGAGGTGCAAATACTCAAGGGTGGGGGGGCGACAGGCGCCGCTGCCAGCCACAAGAATGGATTCCCTTTGCCCTGGGCAGGGCTATTGGCGGGAAACCAGAGACTCCAATAGCTTTAGTAATCTAGTAGCTGGATTTACTCCCTGATCAGCGCCGAAGGAATAAACGAGGAAGCTATAATTCCAATTTATACCTTTCATGCAACCACGAGGCAGGCAGGGCAGCAGAGCCAGAGCACGCTACCGGCAGCGAAAGCTGGAGCAGGAGAAGTGGGGGGGGGGGGAAAGCCACGTGCCCTCGGGTGGCTCCTCCGCCCCCACTAGAAAAAAGCAAGAGCCCGGGAAGCAGAGAGGGCGCGGCCTTCCCAGAGCAGACCCACTTCAATCATTCTTCGAGACGAAACCGACCACTGGCAAGAGAGAGAGAAACCTGAAGCCTAGCCAGCCAGCAGGGGGCCTGGGTCTATTTTGCCCCAGCAGGACATTAGGTGAAGCCATAGGCTTACTTTACCCAAATTTGGGAAGAACATAGGCCTTGCACAAGGCAGGCACAAGCCAAATGTGTCTACCTTGTTTACCACAGGATGTAAATGGGAGCAAAACAAGTCTGGGCAAGCCAGGGTCCTTAGACTCATGGCTCCAGGTCCTTTGTCCTCTTTCCCCCTGGTTGCCTTTCCCCCATAACATAAGGAGGGAGAGCAGAAGAACATGTCTGGGCAAGCCAGGACATGTATAAGCCTATTCTGGCCTATTCAGGCCTACCACAAAAATACTGTAAAGGTATTTAGGCTGTGCTTTTCCATACTAATCACTTTCAAGTTATATTGGTAGCCAGGGTTAAAACATGGCTCCATTTCTGCTAAGTACTTTGTGCTGTCCAAAGTGCTGCCCTTTCGTGTGAACTGAGCGGGAAGTGGAAATGCTCTCTTGTTTTTCATGGCAGAAATGGTGAGAGAGGGTGAAGCCCAATTAGCATCTGAGTTCTCCAGTTCTTTCTGAGGAGTTTCAGCCTTGCTGTGATGGAGCCACAAGGCTGGTGGCTAACATGATTCCAGACCTGTGGCATGTACAACTGTACCTCTAATTGCTGCGTTCTGAGTATCTTATTTAACTCAAGGTAAATGGAGACAGGAGGGCTCAATAAAACCATGCTAGTAGCATGTTCTTACTTCTCAGAGTCTCTGCAAGTGTGAGGAAACCTTTCGGGTGCTGCAGTGTAGCCGTGTGCGTGGGGAACAGAACGTTGAGTGCTCTAAGGGCAGCTGATGAAAGGGGCTTGCCTCGCCTTGCTTGCCCCTTGCTTCCAGAGTTCACCAGGCTCTGAAAACATAAACACGGCCCCAGGGTCTGTGTGGCACGGGCAAGGCATTGCCGGCATGTTCACCCCTTTCCTCTGGCTTTCATCTTCTTATCTCCCAGTGCTCTGGAGATAGCTTTGTTTATGGGTTGAGCTTAGCAATAAATTTGGTTTCAAGAAAATCCCCGCGGGCAGAGCACAGCTCCCAGGGCTGTGCCTGTGCAGTAAAGCAGAGGCGAAGTTGCAAAGCAGCAGCCAAACCTGTGCTGTTCTCAGCCTAGCTGGCAGCAGCAGGGAGGGTAGAGATTGTACCTTCTGTGGATCCTCAGTTTGTTTGTTGATGTTGCCCAGCTGTGCTGCTGGCATCTTGACTGCTTGTTAATCAGGCCACTCATAGATCACTTACAACACACATGGAACTTATTGCCTACCTGCACTGTGAGCTTCCTTGGTGCTTTTCATGTGTGGTGTAATGATAAAAAGAAAGAAAGGCAGATACTAGTGAGTGGAGCATTGTGCTAGGTTCTTGGGATTCCCACATTTTTGGGGATCAGTCCTGAGCCTCAGCTCTGTGCTAGTATGATAGGACAGACTAAATGCTGAGAGCAGTGCTTGAAAAGAGCATATCAGCTCCTTCCTGTTTCCTGGATTTTGTGTGTTTGAGTTTATCTTTATGGTTTCTTAGCAACCTTATTTGTTTTCACTAAGTGCTTTCTGGGTTTGACTGTGAGGCTTTTCCTCTTCCACTGGCTTGGCTGCAGCTGGAGGGAGTTAGAAAGGAGCGCCGAGGAGGACATCAGAAATACACAGACTGCTGAATCCCCCGTTCAGGGGCAAAAAGTCTGCCCATTGCTTATTCCAGATGCTATCAAATACAAGCAGGGTGGGGAGGAGATAAGGAGGCTAAGGTAGAACTATGTTAGAGTCCTTTTGATTATTAAAAGAGAGAAGTGAAAACATTAGCTGTTTATAATATTTATAACACAGCCATAGATAATACATGTTAACATGTGCATGACATATGGTGCAGATGATTGTCCCCTGTCTCTAGGTGCAGTTTATCTCCTCCTTTCAGACTATGCTGAAGTACCTTTGGCAATGATAGGAAAGAGGGAGTTAAAGAGAGATTTTTTCAGCTCCTCTCACTTTGCACTGCAGCAGTGTATGTGTACAAAGTGCAGCTGACTGTGCATTGCTCAGACCTTTGCAGGGAACGTGGCATAAGGCAAATGTGCGCAGTCCTGGCTGGGGACGATCAACCAAGGATCTCCTGAGTGTGCTGAGCAAAGCCTGGCACCCTTTCCACTGACACCCACAGGTCGGTGTTCTTGCTCTTGTTCTTCCACTTTGGTGACAACTGGAGAAATGGGCATGGTTAGACCTTTCCTGCAGGTTTCACTGCTCCATGGCAGTGCTCAGCACACAGTGAACTGAGCCCTGTACAAGCAATTCTAAGTCTGCAATTATTAAAACAAAGTAACAGTGATTTAAAACCAAAGTAACAGTGATTTAAAACCAAAGTAACAGTGATTTAAAACCAAAGTAACAGTGATTTAAAACCAAAGTAGCAATTAAATAATTTTTACTCTATTTTAATTTTTAAATTATTTTATTTTTAAAAATGTATTTTAAAAATTAGAAACATTTAAAATTTTGTATTTAATTTAATTTTCTTCTTAATTTTATTATTTATATTAACTTTTTTAAACTCGATTTTTTAATTTTATTTTTAATTTATTTTTATTATTTATTTTTTATGTTGTGAATTTTGTAGGTGCCTTTTTTTTCCTCTCTTTTTTTCCCTTTTTTTCCCCCCCTTCTCTTCTCTCCTCCTTCCCGCACCTTCCCCCCCCCCACCTTTCTCAAACATATCTGAGATGCCTAAAGGCTTCCTGGCTATCGTAGGCAAGCAGTTGTTCAGCTCGAGTGTGGTCTGTAGTTGCTGAAAGAGGGATTTCTGTTCCAGGTGCCCATCTCTGCAGGGTTAAGCTGGTGACTGTTGAACATTTCCTTCTTGCTTTCCTTGCAGAGAGAGAGACACCCCCACCCTTCCTGCCCTTAGCTTTCTCCAGCTTCTCGAAGGCAGCAGGTCACACACAATGATGTTTCTCACAAGCCCCCAAACCAGCTGCACCCAGCACTGCAGAGGTGTGTGCAGCGCTGACTTCCCGAGCGCCGAAGGTGCAGCCGTTTGTGGGACGGGCAGCCAGAGGGGAAAGCCGAACTGGCTTTGGAAGGCAGCAGGCGGGGGGGAGAGAAGTAGCAGCTCTTTGTCTTGAGGCTAAATCGGTTCCCCGATCTCTCTCTCGGCGCTGTCACTCTGGGGAGGGAGAAAGTGCTGGGAGTGGGATGGGAGACGTGAGGGAGCTCCTGCCACTTGCATTGGAGAGTTGCCTGGCAGAAGGGAACCTAGGGCTTGTAATAAGCAAGCAGCTGAATGTGAGCCAGGAGTGTGCCCAGGCGGCTCAATGTGAGCCAGGAGTGTGCCCAGGCATCTGAATGTGAGCCAGGAGTGTGCCCAGGCGGCTCAATGTGAGGCAGCTGAATGTGGGCCAGCAGTGTACCGAGGCTGCCTAGAAGGCCAATGGCGTCCTGGCTTGGATTAAAAGCGCTGTGGCCAGCAGGAGCANTGTGCCAGGGGAGGTCTAGGCTGGATGTTAGGAAGAAGTTCTTTGGCAGAGAGAGTGATTGGCATTGGAATGGGCTGCCCAGGGAGGTGGTGGAGTCGCCGTCCCTGGAGGTGTTGAAGCAAAGCCTGGATGGGGCACTTAGTGCCATGGTCTGGTTGCTTGGCTAGGGCTGGGTGATAGGTTGGGCTGGATGAGCTTGGAGGTCTCTTCCAACCTGCTTGATTCTATATGTTTAAGGGTCGTTTGGATGTGGTGCTTAGGGCTATGGTTTAAAGTGAATCTTGTAGAGTAGGGTTCTAGGTTGGATTTGGTGATCCTGAGGAGCTTTGCCAACCTGGATGTTCCTGTGATTCTGTGATTGCAGTCCACAGTGATGCCTATAAGGTGGTGCCTGAATTTCAGCATTGCTGTGCTTAGTCTGTTCTTAAGGGCATCAGTGGGTTTTGAGACCTACATTTGGGACCTACGTGTTGCCTGTACAGCTTTCCCTGTAAAGATGATAATTTTTAACACCATTTTGCAGCTGTGGCAGCAGAGGTTAACTGGCTTTTTGCTTTGGGGACAAAGATAAAATGTGAAAGCTGTGAGTTCCCTGTCAGTGTGGTCCCTGTTGGTGGCTTTCACTTAACTTCCTGTGGCCACAGTCTGCTGTGATAGAGCTGGAGCAGCTGTCAATAGTTCTTAGCCAGAAAAAAACACTGACCCGAGTGGAAGCACTCACAACTTGTTATTTTCTTTGCAAAGAAAACCTCTCAGAATTGTTGAAGTTTACCAACAAAGACCAACACCTACCAGCCCTGGCCAGAGAACCACAAGCTCATCTGTGTGCCATTTAGCAAAACACAAACAGATCTGTTCAGACTGGTTTTAAGGCAACCTTCAAAACAGCATTCAGGAAGCTTCTCCTTTCCATCAGGAGTATCCTTCTGATACAGCTCCTCATATTTTAAGTGGGAGAATTGAAGATTTTTCAGTATGCATCTTTTCCCTCTGATGCTGGGAAGCTATGGCCATGAAAAAGCCTTTCTAATCTGAACTGATTGCTTTTGTTTACTGGACTTGAATAAAAGATTAAGTTGTGCTTGTTCTAGTCCAAGTGTTGTAAGAAGTAGTGCGTGGTGGTATCTTGGCTTGGAGAGCTTAACACAACATGAGCCTCCCCAGTCTTTTGAAGACAGATTTAGTTCTTTTTCTCCAGCAATGAATAAATATTTTAAACTTCATCTCAATTCCATCAAACCTGTGTTGCTGTTCTCAGGAGGCAATAGCTGATTAGGTTCTCAGTTAGTTTTCTTTCAATTCCTGGAAGGAAATCTGTTCAGTGGCTTACGTGGTAAAGTGACTGAAGAGCTTAAGTGCATATAGACAAAGCTCTCCCTGATACAGAGAAAAAAGAAAGTCTAGTTAGGGGAATATTGTGAAAAGATGGGAGATGAAATGCTTTCTCAGCATGTGGGCTGCAGAGAACATGATAAATCTACCCTAAAGGTGGTCTCATGCATGAGATTCTGTCAAAGGTAAATCTTGTTCCTTTAAAGACCCATGCTTGTGTCAGGAGATTTGTTACTTGACCAGGATGCCTAGAGGGGAAAAAAAAAAAAAAAAGTATTAAGTGCTAGCAGAGAAGGAAAAAACTTGTCAAAATTTATGGTTTATTAAAGTGATGCCAGCATTTGGTCAGAGCCAGCTACAGTGGGCTTGTAATCGATTCTGGGAGCTGAGCTTACAGGAAAGTTTTGTTGTTCTGTTAAAAAGTAGAACAGGGTGAACTTTTCAACCTAGTAGGTAAAGAGCTGGTTTCCACGGGCCTAACTGTCAGCAAAATAAATGAGTGCTAAGAAAGAACAGGCAAACTATTAAGACAAGGCAACAGTGGAGATGTTTTCTCACAGCCAGAGCCAGATGACTGCAGGCAGAAACTTTCTGGTCTTCTAAATCCGTCCTTGGACATAGAACTAGACATCTGACTTGGAAGATAGGAAAAGGAGAGATAAAAACTTCTATGCTGTTTATTCTTATCTGCAAAAACCAGTTTTGAAACCTGCATGAGAAGTGGTTTTTTGCAGAGGTGAAAGAATCATCAATTATGAAATGAGAGATGGGGCAAAATCTCTAAGACCTTTTGCCCTGTGTCACACAGGGGAAACTCTCCCCACTCACACGTAGTGCATGTGTCTGCAGGTCCCTCATCCTGCCAAGTGACAGCCAATGTCATTCCTACCTAAGCATCATGAGTCATGTTCCATTTGTTAAAAGTCTCAGGTCCAGCTGAGGCTTGTGTTAAAACAATCAAACAAACCACAACTTTCCAACTTTATATTCACTTGACACAGTCTGTTTTGTATCAGACTTGCTGGAGAAATTTGTCTTAATTCTTATCCTAGTCTTATCCAAATCACAGTCCAGCCTTCAAGGGGAATGCATTTTGGCTGTTTACAATGATTTCTTTATTGTAGGGCTGTAATACCCACGTACTTCTGAGAAGGATCCCAGAACCTTCTTGTGCTAAGCACAGCAAAGGACACTCTGGAGATATTCAAGACCCACCTGGATGTGTTCCTGTGTGATCTGCTCTAAATGATCCTGCTCTGGCAGGGGGAGGTTGGACTGGATGAGCTTTTGAGGTCCCTTCCAGCCCTTAACATTCTGTGATTCTGTGTGCCACAGTGTAAAGAAAAAGTCCTCACCAAGACACTGAAGTAGCACATGGCTCCTGAGAGGCTGGACATGGCTTTCCTGCAGTGTGCTAGCTTCTCCTCAAAAAGCAAATACTAAGGTGCCTTAAGATCTTATCATGTGAGGGCTCCTCTTGCAATCATGCACTGTGGGGGGGAGCATTGAGCACAGCCTGCATTGTATTTTGTTGTTATGGCATCTTCCTTTTGGTGCCCTTTCTTGTTGGTTTGTTAAGTACATCATTTTGACCTCTTAAACCTTGCACTGATTAGTTCTATAATTCAGTTCTGTTGAATGGAATAGCAACTGCTGGGTTAAACTTGAAGCCTGATCATATTCTGGGATCTCCTTCGGGTCTTCTGCTCGAGAGTTCACAGGTAAACATTTGCCTTCACCTGTCTCATGCCAGGCATGTCTTTCCAGGCCTCAGTTTCCTTCCTGATTTATTTCCTTGAAGCTGGATTTGGTTGCTAATCTGTCCTCTGCTTTTTCTAGTGCTGTTCTGAGAACTCTCTTCCTTCTGAGAACTGCCTTGTGTGTAGTGTCAGAGGCATTGTTGCATGACTAGTCCTGACATGTGCAACACTTCCTTTTTGATTTTTATCTCCTTAGTAGTGATTAATGTTTTATGTACCTATTAGATATTATTGTTTAGGGAACTAATACTGCCAGAAAAGGAGCCAAAATAAGTCCAAGATCTCTCTAATGAACTTTCTAAAGATAGTAACATCCTAGAGGCCTTTATTTGATGTACCTAGAGAAGGTTTTTGGTTTTGTTTCACATTTGTTTTTCATTGTTGCATTTAATCTGCTATTTTGCTTCCCAGTTACTGGCTATACTCAAATTCTTCTACAGCTTGCAGTTTGCTACCATCATATGACAAAGTTTGCTGCTGATGTTGGATAAATTGGTGGTGTAACGATGAGTACCACCTGCAAAGATATCCAGAAGACTTTTCTGAGGCTGTCATTTTAATGCCACTTGAATTAAATTCAAGGTTGGTGTGTACAAGGGATGAACAAACCTGACATCAGCTGAAGAGCTCAGTGTTCTGAGCTAAGCATGGCTATTTGGGAATGAGACCTTGAGATGCTAGCAGAGAGTGAAAAAGTCACTCTGATACAGTCAAAAAAGCAAAAGAAATGCTAAGAATTAGTATGGGGAAATAAGAATTGCTGGGAGGAAAATGAAGGAGGGTACAAATGTTTACTGCTGTGTAAACTCAGAGTGCTGCTGTGTGCAGTTCAGCTGTCTCCATCCTCCACCTTGAAATGGGCTGTAACAGAACTACTTCAGAGGAAGGCCAAGAGAATCAGCAGACATGAAATGGCTTTTGCAGGAAGAAGGACTGAATCAGCTCTTCTGCCTGGGAAAGGTACAGCTGAAGCAGAGTATCACAAAGATGCATGAATTCATGGGTGACCTGGAAAAGATTGATAGGAAAAGGTTGCTCTCATATGGGAAGGGACAGTTAATTTGGGACTGCCCAGTGAAGGTTACTGCAAACAGGTGGCACATGAAAGGGTGCATTTTTTTCACGCATGTAATTAAACTATGGAACTCCTGCCAGAAAATATTCTGAGTGATAGAGCAAGTCCATTTATGATGAGGAGAAAAGGCTTGAGTCTAGGGTGGGTTGCAACATGAATTTGGAGGCAGAAAGGCATGGGAGATAAAGACTCACAGCTGGAAAAAAAGCAGATAGGAGAGTCAGGGGATGAGCCTGCTGTGTTAGACTGGATTTTGGAGATGGGCAGGGATTCCTGTGGTGCTTCCAATCAGCTCTGACCTAGAAACAGAAATTTGCAGAAAGTGAGCCTGCATCTCAGCACAGAGATGCACAGAGACAGCACAGGGTTTGCCTGTCCTATATTCTCTTTTTGTCACTTCAAAGTATAAAAGCTCAAGTTTAGTGGGAAGATGACAGCAATGTGACTGGCTCTCTCAACAGCTCAGCAAACCTTAGTCACGTCAAGGATCCCCCAAACCCACCCCCCTCCTCTGTAGTGTTTTTCTCCTCCCTTTCCAGAGTGAAGCTGGGAAGTTGGGGAGCTCTTCTGTCCCAGTGTGGAGGCTCATCTCCCACACTGCACTCTCTGCTTCGCTCAAATCCACTTCCAAATTTAGCCAGACAGGCGAAGCTGTCGCTTGCGGACAGAGCCCGTTCCGTGCGCGGCCGGCAGATGGCAATTGCTGCTCTCCACAGACCCTTGGGCAGCCTGGAGCAACCAGTTTGCAGTAGATGAGTTTCTTCAATGTGATGTTGAGCGTTAAAACTCTTCTGGAAATGGAGTTGAGCTTCGCTGCTATCTACTAACAGAGCAGACAGCAGATCTGTGAGATGGGTGCTGCTACACGCCAAGGAGAAAAGCACTTCGTGTCCTGTTGGCTCAGCACTGAGCTCTGCTGCACCTCCGTGGCAGGCAGTGCAGCAGCCTTTCCAAAAGTCTGGTTTCTGGGATGCTTCCTGCCACCTCCAAGAGTCTTGGTATGTGTTAACGTGGAGAGCCGAAATTAAAGGAAGAATTAATATGTGTGTTTCCCGTTGTTGTTACAGATCTACGGAGGAGATTGCTGGCTGTGCCAGCAGTCTGCAGGCAGCTGCTGCCCGCCCACAGGGTCTGCCATGGGCACCTGCAGCCTTTGTTCTGGGCATCCTTGGTTTCTACCCTGGGCACTCACTGCTCCTGCCTTGGACATCATTTGCTGTACCCTGGGCACCCACGGCTCCTGCCCTGGACATCATTTGCTGCACCTTGGGCACCCACAGCTCCTGCCCTAGGCACTCACTGCTCCCACCTTGAGCTGTTTAGTTTCCAAAGGAGAAAGCCAGCAAAGCATGCAGGTATGGATAATATATGTAATAAATGTATAAATAATGTATGTAATAAATAATTTCTGGTTGGCAGAGAAGGCTGCTGCAGGAAAAGAATGTAAACTTGAGTTCTTTGCTGAATAAGGAGAATGTTTTAGGGATGATGTAAAAAGACAGCAAGTAGGAACTATGGTTAATGGACAAATCCAGCCACAGTATCCTGAATTTCTCTTTCATTTTCACAGTGAAATGGCTCTGCAGAGACAGCCAAATGGTGGTATTTAGGGAATGCTATGGTATTTAGGGACAGCTCAGGAGCAGTAACTCCCAATGTGGGGTGGTGGAAGGGTTAAGAAGGAAGGCCAAGCTGGCATTGCAGTTTGGGTCCTAGCTAGCATGCCGACAGAGCCAGAAAGGAGTACAAAAGTCCTCAGTAGGCGTGGGGGAAAACAATTCTAAAAGCATTCTCTGGTGACCTTTTTACCTTGAGATGCACAAATAGGATACAAGACAAACTTTATCTAGCTTCGTGTGGCTCAAAGTTTCATTGCTCTGACACGAGACTGAGAGCTGAATGGAGCAAAGAAGGAAAACTAGTGAGAAGAGGTCCTCCCAAAAAGGCTGGTTTGCTTTTAAAAACCTCAGTATTTCAGACTGACTGAAGTACTGTGTTTTACTTTCCAGTCATACTGATATGATCAGATGAGAAAATGAACTCCTGGGCTGCAAGTGTGATTAGCAGTTTTTAACTCAAGGTCCTTTCCCCAGCCATTGCAGGCAAACCAGAAGTGTGTGATGTCCACCCTCATATTTCTATCGTTACCAGCCAGTGCCCTGTGAAACTCCAGGTTAGAAACCCTCTCACTGTCAGAAAAGAAAGTGCTGCCCTGAGTTAGAGAGAATCTGCAGCACCAGGAACAGGTTAGAGAGAATCTGCAGCACCAGGAACAGGTTAGAGAGAATCTGCAGCACCAGGAACAGGCCAGTCAAAGCAGAACTCTGGAGGGGCTGCCTGACCTCAGGCTTCAAAGGAAGCCCAGGATTTGCTGATGCTGAATAGTTTAAGCAGTCTGCAGGGACTATGTTCAAAGCTTTGTTTAAAAACAAACAAACAAACTTGTAACTCTTACATGTTCATGGGTAAGAGATTCCTGTATCAAGCTTGTGCCCCTTGCTTTAATGCCAAAGTTGTTCCTGAAAACTGTTGTTTATTAGGAAACAGCAAGGCACAGTCAGGAGGAATTTCTTCAAGTAATTGGGAGGGTTGGTTTAAGAGTAAAACACAGATGGGATAACAGAGGATTGATGTCAGGGGTTGGAAGGGGGCCCAAAGAGATCATCCAGTCCAACCCCCCTGCCACAGCAGGACCAGACAATCTAGCTCAGGATACACAGGAACACATCCAGACAGACCTTGCAAGTCTCCAGAGGAGGAGACTCCACAACCTCTCTGGGCAGCCTGTGCCAGTGCTCTGTGACCCTTACCGTAAAGAAGTTCCCCCTTGTGTTGAGCTGGAACCTCCTGTGCTGCAGCTTCCATCCATTGCTCCTTGTCCTATCACAGGGAGCAAGTGAAAATAGCAAGGAGCAAGTGAAAATAGCAAGGAGCAAGTGAGAAGACATTTACAGTGGCAAGAATAGGGTTAAACATGGGATCTATACCTGGCAATTTGCTTGAGAAATCCAGAGCCAGGTCCATCTGCATCAGCAACATGGGAGGCTGAGGTTGGACCCAATCACAACACACCTGTGTCCAACCAGAGAACAGGAGTAAATCCACCAGGTCTCTTAGGGCTTTTGGTTAGTATTTTATACCTATGTTCCTCCCCAAAACGAGCCTGACATCTCCTCTCATCTTTATAAAAAGCACACATCTTGGCTGGGAAAAAAATCAGCCAACTTCAGCTCTCTCTCATTGCTCCTGCACAGCAGGAAAACCAAAACAAGTAACAAATGGTACTCAAATCCTCTTGTAAGTTACCCTGGAGTATCAGTGCTGCTGCAAAAGCTGAAGTCAAACACCAGGCTGGGATTTTATGTTTGTGTCTTTAATTCCTGGCTACAATTGGATTCATTGCACAACCAGAAACCTGCTTTTTCCAACTGATGGCCTTGCAAAGGCACACTGGAAGCAGCAAATGGTGTGTGCTTTGGCTGAGGTATCGCCAGCTCTAAAGATCTGGCAACTGCAGCGTGTGTAACAATTTTGCTAATTGTATTTAAATTGGAGTGGATCAACCCTTCTAGCACTAAAGAGAGAACAATGTTATTTTTCCCAAGAAGGAAAGCAGCAGGCAGCAGACTGGATGTACTCAAGTGAAGAGGTTTTGAACAAGAGCTTCCATGCTAAAATTTAACACCACTTTTACTACATCCATTTCTTAGGCTGGTGCAAGTTATTACACTGTGTGAAGGGTGGTCTGGCATTAAGGCCCTGTAGTTACTCCACAACAGTTCATATGACAGCAGCTTTATATCAGAATATATATATTTTTTTTTCCTTCTTGTTCAAAATTTTCCATGATATATCAAGCTAATTCATGGAAAACCAAACCAAACCAAAAACCTTCTTCTACATGTGGTATGTATAAGAAAGCCAGGAGTTCTTTAGTTTCTTCTTTTCTACTGACTGGTGGCAGCACATCAGGCATCCTGCTGAAGAACAATTAGCCAAATGCCTTAAGATCAAAGGAACTGTAGAATTACAAAGTGGGAACAAGTTGTCTGGGAACAAACTGAGTCACAAAAGATCACAAAGCATTCCCTCTGTAAAAATAAGGGTCCTGGGTTACATTTAAGATCAGCTTCTTATGCCAGTGATGGCTTTCTTAGCAAGAATACTAGGCATGCTTAGATTGAGAAATCTTCAAGGCTTTGTGAATTAATAATGAGTTTCCATAGCCAGTTTCCCTTGTATAAAAGAATTGCACACCACAGTACAGTTTTCATGCCCGCTCAACAGCATTATTAATGGTTAAATTCCGTCAGTACTATCCTGTAGTAAATTCCAGCAAGGAGAATTTTTGGAACTCTGATATTGCTGCTTGAGTATGGTTATAAATCAGATTCCTAAGTGGTTAGGAACAATTCATGTGGTTTGACTGGCTTGGGTTTATATCATCTTATTGTTTATTTGGCCCAATTTGAGCACACAACCTTTCCCTTAAAGGGTGGGAATCTGTGAACTGTATTATCCAAGCAGTTGGCAACTTCTTAAAGGTTTGGAAGATGTTTCTTGGAGAGGTTAGGAGGAGTTGAAGGCTTTCAGTAAAATAATTTAGATGGAGTGTCATTTACTTTTAAATATTACTATCTCGGGGGGTATCTTAAATATGATGACCTTGATTTTTACCTTGGTGAGGGAAGGAGGGAAGACTCACCTTTTTCTTTAACGTGTTTGTAACTAAAAGGTAAGGCACAACCACCTGAGCTGAGTAATGGATCCTGCCTCTGTTCTGTCACATCTCTGTGATCACATGCTGCAGCCAAGCAGAATCTTTTCCTAGCTTGCCTTTAAATCATTAAAACAAACCTAATGAAAAATTAAGAGGATCGTTATGATGACAAAGCAAATTGATTACTTATTTTATCCATCCTAGGGAATGCAATCTTGGTTTAATGGACAGAAATTTTAGTCTATTTCCATCCCTTGTGTTACCAGAAAAGCTATTTGAGAGGGAGTGCAAATAGCACTTGGGAGCTACTGGAGGTGGACAATGCACATCTGGCTTTCAGGTAGATGATGCACTATGGATGCCCAGCTCTTTGGTGGTCTGGTTGTCCTTGTGAATGAGGCTAGCCAAGGGTAGCAGCTTCTCTTTCTCAGCCTAAGCAGTGTGGAAGGCAATGACAGTTCTGTTTAGGCTTCCTTTAGGAAATTGAGTTGTATGAATATAGGCTATGCTATAGATCCTTTTTATCCTGTATGCATTTATCTCATTTCTATATCTAAAATAAAGGTTATCCCATTAATCTGCTAGGGATGGATTTTTACCAGGCATAAACAGAAGGTGCAGGGCCCATGTGTGTGCTTACTTTGGAAAAAGTGGTATATTTTTACTTAACCACTAAGTAAATACGTCTTTAGAGGAAGGGCATTGATATGAATGTTTATAAAGAAAAAGAAGGGAAGGAAGGGAAGGAAGGGAAGGAGGGAAGGAAGGAAGGGAAGGAAGGGAAGGAAGG
>WBNM01028901.1:244291-286479 GCA_013399055.1 Ramphastos sulfuratus | reverse complement strand
AAAAAAAAATAGGCGAGGGGGGGGGGGGGGGGGAAAGCCAGTACCTTATTTTAAAACAAATTGGATACTGAACAAGCAAAATTAAAAATCTGGAGGTCAATTAATTCTAAAAGCCAGGCATTCTTAAATCTGACACCTGTGCAACATGCATTATCATGATGTCATTACATGATTTTCTTTCTTTAGGTACTACTTTTCATGTGAAAAGTACTTTTCGTTGGACTGGGTAACCTGTACTGAATGAGGCATGGTCTTAAGAGTCTGTGCTTTATTCTGGACTGAGTTTTGTTTCCCCGGTTGACCACTGGTAGGTAGGAGAGAGAAAGTGATTCAGGATCAGAAATAAACAGACAGGGGAGCTGGATAGTGCAACTGATGTGGCAGTAGCAGCCCAGGCTCTGAGGAAAGAAATGGAGATGACAACTGAATACAAGAGGCTGCTTTGGGCCCCCCAGGTCTTCCGGGGAAAGACAAAGTATCCAAATTTAATCAGCTTATTTTATTTTGAGAAGCTCCTCTCCTTCATCAAGCCCAAACTGTTTAAAACGTAAGTGGCTGCCGAACACACGAATAGATGTGCAGTTGGGAGTTCTGAAGCAAGATCACCAGTCAAAGGGTTTGTCATTTAACACTCCTGACCTCAGCTTTCCCCATCCTCCTACTTCGTGGCTGTGGAAAGGTCGAGAGTTGATGTCTCTGTGCAAGTGGGAAACGTTTCGTGAGGGGTGCAAGGGTAGCGTTTTATCTTCTCTTATTGGGAGAAAAAAGGCAAGTACTGAGAGTTTCACCACGGTCCCCAGTGACAAAGTGCTAAGGTGCCTGAAGGGGAGGTGGAAGCTGTCCCAGATTGATGCTCCCTGGGAACAGTGGATGCCCCGGGGGCCCTGGAGCCGGGCGGCTCTACCTGAGGCCACAGTGCAGAGCCCGGACAGGGACCCTTTCAGAGAGGGTGGGCGATGGCAAGAGCTCCCCGGGACCCAGCGAGAGCCGGGCAGCGCCGAGCCATGGCCGTGAGCGGAGAGCAGCGGGTGTCAGCGTATGCGGGCGGGGAGGAGCGGAGCGGTGCTCCTCGCGTAGCGTTTCGGGACTGTTTTTTCCTTTACTAGATTGTTGCTATCAAGAAGCCAGGGAAGGAGGTTTAGACTTTTCGATCGGTTTCACAGCTGCCTAGAAAGAGTAGCCGCAGCAGGACACAGCTGGGTGTAACTGCCCTGCCTTACGGGGAACTAACTCGATCTGGGAGCGGGGCCAGGGGCTTGTTTACCGCTCTCCCCGCCGACGGCAGCGTGCGGTACCTGTGAGTGTAGACTTGAGGCGCTCGCCTGCCGCCCAGCGCGGCGGCCGTTAACTGTTGACTTCCAGCCTCACAACCCCCACTTTCCCCTCCTCTCTCAGAGAGACAGGCGGCGGCGGGCGGCAGCGCTTATTGCAGCCGCTGACATGCCGCGGTCCGGCCCCACCCCCTCCGCCGGAGAGCCAGAGTCTAGCGGGGGGGGCCGTGAGTAAGGGAAGGGAGGTGAAGCCGCGCGTGGCCCCCCCGCCTCCTTGCCCTCAGCCAATGGGCGCGGAGGAAAAGCCCTCGTGCCGCTGCCGCCCCCGCGGGAGCCCCCCTTTTAAAATCGAGCCGCGGCGGCGGGAAGCGGCTCGTGCGGAGGCAGGCGGAGCGCCGCGGAATGTCCGCGGCTCGTGCAGCCAGGGGCTGAGAAGAGCGGGGGCCGAGAGGTCGCCAGGCGGCCGCGGCGGGCAGGGTCTTGCGCCCGCTCCGGCACACGGCTGAGGATGGCGCCGGTGAGCGAACAGCTGGCGCCGCAGCGCGCGGTGGATAGCGCCGCCGCCCCCCTGCCCGACCCACCGGCGGCAGCGGCTGTCGTGGTAGTGGAGCCGCGGAGGCAGAATGGCAGTGACTGGTGCCCCGGCAGCGACAGTCCGGTCGCGCCCAGCGGTGCGGATGAGGCCCAGCCGCGGGCGGTGGCAGAGGCCCCCGGGACCGCGGCGCCTGAGCCCCCCGAGGGCGGCTGGGGCTGGGTGGTGATGCTGGCCGCCATGTGGTGCAACGGCGCCGTCTTCGGCATCCAGAACTCGTGCGGAGTCCTCTTCGTCTCCATGCTCGAGCTCTTCGGCGGTGGGGAGGACAAGCAGCTGGCATTCAAAACAGGTGAGGGGTGGCGAGGGAAGGGGTCGGAGTGGCTTCCCGAGGCCTTGGCAGCCTCCAGCCCGGGCGGTGAATGTACGCCGGCCGGCGGATCTGGCTGACAAGGGAGCAGGCGCTCCAGCTGTCAGTGTCTGTGCCTCGCAGGGCTGTCAGGGCCGGCCAGTGGTGTGGCCGGGGGGGTGCCGCCGCCCGTCCAGTCCCTGTCCTCAGGCAGCGAGACACCTCGGGGCGGGCGGGCGAGTCTGCGCTCGCAGGGCCGGAGCACGTGCGGCAGCTCTGACGGACTCGGAGACTTTCGTTTCATCGAGGCCAGGGGAAGCTCCTCTCTTTCCCATGCGGAAGATCTGCGGTCACAGCAGTGCTCCAGAGGCAGGGCTTGGGGCAGCAAGCTCCTGGGACTTCGTAGGGAGAAGCTACCGGGAGAGGAGCAGGTGTGCTCCTCCCACAGCAGCGTATTTGGGCATCTGTCATCGTGCCCTATGGGAAAAAAAAATATTCTTGGTCCCAGAAAGTTTTGTCTTGCCTCCCCTGTTAGCCTAATGATTGGTCTAAATGATTAATTTGCAGTGGGATATGGTAGCATTTAAAGTATGTCAAGAACAGGCTTAACAGATGGCTAAACCAGCATTTCGATGTGGAGATCTAGTGGTGCAACCAGTATCCCAAAAAACTCTCCAGCGAAGTTTTGATGTTTGCTAAACTCCAAAGATGTAACAGTACTATCACAATTAAATATCCACTCTACTATTACTAATTAAACAGTTCTAGACACAAGTATCCATTGAAGGAGAGCACATATTTATTTTATGCAAGTTCTCTTTTGGAGAGCATGTTGAGCTTTGACTTTAAGTCGATTCAGACTGCCACAGGCCAGTCAGAAATGCAGAAACATTTGAGTAGTTGACACTTCCGCTGTTCACAGCACAGAGTTGCAATTACTTTTTTGGAGGATCTGGTTCTCTAAGCACGATCTCTCAAAATAGTCATCTTGTTCCTAAAAAAATAAATAAATAGGCTTTTAGGCAATAGTGCGGTAGTCAAAATGATAACAAGAGGAAAATTTAAATCTCTTGCTTTCTAGAGGAGTAATTGCACCACTGGTGAGATGAGATTGTGATTTACTCCACCCATGTTTTTCAAAATTTACCCAGCTGCAGAAAGTGTATGTGGGAAATGTAACTTGGCTTTAGAGTCTACTTGTTTTGTGTTCGAAGAAGAGCAGGAAAAGTTCTGAGTCCTACACGTGGCCAGTGCCGGTGCCCTTTTATTTATTTATTTTAAAAAAATTAATAACGATTGAAAAAAAAGCTGCAGCTGTATTCTGTTTTGCTCTATCGGATGTACTCTGGTTTGGGTAATGCAGAAGACATTCCTTTTGCTTTCTCAAATCCAAATGGGTTTTAGTTGGGGGAAATGCCATGTAGCTGCCCTGACTAGATGACTTGTGTGCATGTGAAGGAGGATTGCAAATATTAAAGTGCCTCCTGTAAATAGCAGAGAAGCAGATAAAAAGATGTCCTTTTTTAATACCTGAGAGTGCACTAATGAGCCTGAACGCTACACGGGCTGAGCAGCAGCTGTTGAACAGAACTTCTTGTTCCTTAATGTTGAACATCATTGCCTAGAAGCTGTTTGGCTGCTGATTTTTATCTTGAAGGTAGGCCCAAGAGTGAATTGAGCTGTACAAATGCTGATACAACATTTAGCTTCTTATCAAGGGGAGCTATGAAATGGCAAGTTGCATATAGTGTAGCTTGTACTGAACACTGATGGATGAGCTGCCACACTGCAGAGAAAAAGAATGGATGTGGGACAGTCATTGAATGATTTCATTTCTCATCCAAGCAAGCAGCAGTATCACGTGGTTATACTGTTCTGCAGGTGGCTGAAGACTCAACTTGGTTTGATTTCCAAGTAGCAGAAGAAACTGTTGTAATTAGTTTTGAATATAGTTTATGGAGATGGTTTGCTGGTCTGTCATCTGCCATATTGCTTTCAGAGTGGCTTGGGACGGGGATGTGTGTGTATTTCCATGACTGCGTCTCTGTCTTGGGTAAATCTTTGAAGTTTTAACAACTTTAGTCCATGCAGAATGTTGGTGATGGTGTTTTGTGTGTGGTTTTTGTTTTGTTTTTTTGTACTCTCAGTTAACATTGTCGTCACGTCTGATGCATATAAACCCTTCTATAACATGGAGAAGAAAGGTGCTGGGTGTCATACTCCAAACGAGGCTTTGCCTTTTCATGGTATGGCATGATGTGCTATGACATTCTGCTCTCATTTGTGTTATTTACGTAACCTGATGTCTTTCTTGCTGGTTTGCATTTAGTGGAGTCTAGTTGATTGACGTTTTCCAGTGTGCATTGCTCGTGACTCTTCAACTTCATTTACTTGATTCCTGTAGTCTGTTCATCTATTTTGGCTTCTGTTCTTTGAGGCTCCTCAAATCCCTTCCTGGTTTTTGAGTTGTCCTGAGTAACTGCTGTCTAAAGAGGAAGTTAGCAAAGCATGTTTATTCATAAATCCTCTTCCTAGCAAGAAGACTTAGCAAGAACTACCAGTGCTTAGTGCTGCTTGCCTACCCATAAAGATGATTTCATCTTCTAACTTAATTTGCTCTGCCTCCAGACACTTCAAGTTTCCTGATAATATTCTGTCTTTTCTCATGACTGGATTTCTTTAGCCTCTTGAAGAGAATCTTGCTAAACACCAACTTAGTTTAAATATTATTTCTCTCTCTTCCTTTTATTCAGTTATAAGTTTTTAATGAAGAAATACAGTGGGCTGTTCTTGAACTGTTAAAGTTTGTCTGCTTACACTTTTAGCAGGTTTGAGTTAATTCAGTAATTAAGCACAATAAAAGAGCTAAGGTGGTAGCCTCTTTCCTTGGAGCAGTGTCTACTAGAACACACTGCTTAGAGCTTTGCCCAGTTGGGTTTTGTACGTCTTTGAGGATGGAGACTCCAACCTCTGTGGGTGCCTTGTGCCACTGTTCAACTACCATCACAGTACAAAATCTCTCTTGCATTTCAGTGGAGTTCCCTGTATTTCAATTTGTGCCCATTGCTTTTTGTCAGACCGCCACTGAGAAGAGTTTGTCTCAGTCTTCTTTTTACTTCCTCTCCTCAGATATTTATGTACACTTAGATTCCCTTCCTCCTTAGCTTTTTCTTCTTGAGCCTAACCAACCCCACCTCTTAGCCTCTCATCCTGTGTCAGATGTTCCAATTCTTTAATCATGTGTGAAGCCCTTTGCAGGACTCAGTAATAGGCAGACTACCTGCTTCTCCTTCAGTCTAGTTGGAGGTTCAGACTCTTGAAGCTGCAGAGGTTTGGAGAAGATAAGCCAATCAGTTTTTCTTTTTTTTGCCATCTCTGGTGCTGTGCTGTCATCCCGCAGTTTATTTGTTTGGTAAGACATGCACACCTTGGCTCACCTCCTGCAGTCGAATAGTCTGGCACCTGCTGCCTCAGTGCAGAGCTCCAGCCCTGCTCAGATGCATCCTTCTTCAGGATCACAGTCTGGGTTGGGCCCTATGGTGTGGCAGGGACAATTGCTCCAGTTGTTGCTGGGATTGTGCCCTGTGGCACCACCGCTGCTGAGCAAGTGTTTGCTGTTCTGAGAAGAGCTGCTAGTCCTCTTTGGTATGCCCTGCTGTTGGCTGGTTGCTGTGCAATCTGCTGTCTGGCTGCCTCAGATTGCTGGTGGAGCTGTGCTCTAGGTCAGCTGCTTTCATAATGTGAGGAGGTTTCAATAGTCAGATAGTATTTAATGTTTTCTGAGTTTTACCCAGGTATTTACTTTATGAAGAGCCACATGCAGATAACCTGAACTAAAGGACTGAGTGGCAGTTCAAGTTTAGCTGTAGAATTGTTGTAAGATTAGGAGTTACTCTCCTCTATATGCAATTTCTAGATTGATGGAGTACTTTATGAATACTTATAAAACATTTGGGAGTATTTGGTCAGTCACATGAAAGCATCTTTAGTTTGCTAAATGTTAAAAAACCCTGTAATTAGAACTCTTGGTACTTTCTAACCTCTTAAGCAAAAGGTCTGTTTAAGCAAAAACTAACAAAAACCCGACCAAACCAAATTTTCTCCAGTTGAATTTTCAGAAATACCTTTATAAAGCTTAGTCTGGATTTAAAAGGCTTTCCCCCCCTCTATATCTTTATGATACGAGATCATCACAGGAAAGTGAAATGTTTCTTGGTCTGAATTATGAGTAAAACCTTTTAATAGAGTCCTACACCTCAAAGCTTCTGCCTTGACCTGAGTGGAATAGAATTCTAGCTTGCATTGCTGTGTTGCTAAGGAAAATAAGGATTTTCAGTAACTATTGATCTAATGCTGAGCAAGTAATAGTCCAATTCAAAATTGCTTCAGCTCCCTGAGCTGTGAGAAGGGAGATGTACTGATTACTTGCATCCAAGTTAATGTAGCCCTGATAATATAACTTTTATTTTAGAATACTTCTTGTGGCAGGAGGAATAATATAGATTGTTTCATATATCCTGCACAAATCTTTTTTTTTTTTTTTTTTTGAAGACAGGAACACAGTTAGTGCAGCCTCAGACTACTGCAGTTTAACCTTCAGTAAATGTGTACGGAAAGGCTAATTCCATGAGAAAACATTCCCTTGTGATCTTACAGTATCTGTTTTACTCCCAGAAATCTAATTTATCACAGTAATAGCTCTGGTTTATATCTTGCCATTAATTTTCATGGGAACTGGGCAGGAATGACTTGCTCTAATAACTAAGTTAGAGCAGCAGCCCCTTAGCAAGGATGGGACCAATTTAAAAATCATCAGTGCTGGTTCCCACAGAAGAAGAAATTGCTGTGATGTTGAGGCCAGCCTCTTGTTATCAGCAGCCTGTGTAAGATCCTGTGGAGTGCGGTCTGCCTTAGATGGGCTGGCTGTAATTTGATTGCAAGTTGTAAAGCTACTTTCTTGTTGCCTCTCCTGTAATAAGCAGTAGTAGTGAATTGTTTTGGCTGTCTTCTGCACTGTGCTTTGTTCAGCAGAGCTGCACTTTATGTTCAGAGTGCCTCAGAATACCTTTTTCTTTCATGTTTTCAGGGAATGCGTACATATGATGAATAATAAGTAATTTAAAATGTGCTAGCAATTGCTTCCCTTAGTCTGTAACCATAGTTATGTTGGAAATGACTTGTAAAATGGGCAGTACAGACTGTATCTTCTAGCTCATGGTCTGGGTTTTTAGCCACTTTTTCAATATGCTTCAATAGAAAGGTTCCAAATAGAACATACATCGGGTAAGTATCCAAGAAATCTTTCTGATTCATTGTAAAGAAATCTGTTGATACCACAACTGACAGATTTTTTAAAATGTTATAATTTAAACTATCAATGCTGGAAATATGAGTAAAGGTAAAACAGTATGATAGTGTAGTAGGAGGTGCTAAATAAACTCTGATCTTAAGCTTTCTGATTCTGCAGTCTTGAAAAAATGAGCAGTCTTTTGTTTTGGAACAAAACATAGCTTTGATAGTTGCAAGTTCATTATATGATGACCAAGGACAGAGTTCTTGTGTACAAGACAGGAAAACTCCTCTTTTGCAAACCTCCCTCCCCTTCACTTTTATTTACAACATTAAAAAGGGATTCTTCCAATTGGAGAAGTCCCGAGTTTGAGCTCTTACTTGTTGCAACGAGTGCTTAAGAGCCAAGGAACTCAAGAAGAAAAGACAATGTCAGTATTCATTAAAAGTGATTCTCAGTGAAGGTTGAGATGGGCCTTATCTGCGAAGGCTTTTGATTGTGCTAGCTGGTACTGGCATTCCAGGCCCCCTGTTGTCCTTGGGCTATTCTCCTGTTTCCACTCTCCTGTTTTCTATACCCAGTCATGTACTAACCTGATGTCTCTTAACGAGCTGCTTGGTTTGCTCTGCATTAGCATCTGGAGGGCAACCGAGCAGTGTACAGAATGGCCAGTGGACTAGCAAGGACATTGGTGTAAAACAAACCAATTTGATTTGCCCAAGGAGGCCTCTACCTTCTATCAAGAGCCAGAAGTACTGAGTGTTCTTGGGCCACACAGCCAGGGCTTACTTGGGCAGTAACCTGATCCTGTGTTATAATTAAACATGCTGAGATTGGAATAGTCTCAGTGGGTTACATAGGTGAGCCTTGTCAGTTTGCTCCATGTTTAGCACTAATTACTGTAGTTTCAAAGTGGTTTGTAGTGGTGGTTGCCATCAGCTGCTGTATTATGCTGTTTATGAGAGGAAAGGAGGTGTGGTAATTAATGGTGCTTTACCTAAAGATACTATTAACCCCAAAGCAAGTGAGATAGAAATTGAGAACTTGAACTATGGTGTGCACTTAGGACATGTGTTAGTGGTATGTGTCATGGCTCAGAGGAACAGCCTGACCAGAAAGTCAATGTAGTGTTGCTAGTAGTTCCACATCTTGAGTGTGTAATGTATATGATGCCTGTTGGGTACTCCTTCAATTAACTTATGAAAATACAGCCTGTGGTTCCTTGAGTTCATTGGTTGAAGCTGTCAACTATGTGGTGTATACGTACTTTAAAGGAAGATTTAATCATTTTGGCACATAAAAGCAAATTTGAAACTGCCTTTTGTTCTTTTATACTTTCAAGTAATTTCCTGCCTTTGAAACACTTTAGGCCCTTCAAAACCCAACGTTGCATTCCACACTTAAAAGAAATTAGAACTCTCAGTTTATGATTTTTGACACCGCTGGGTGCAAGCAAGTGATCTAGAAAATTAAATCAACACTAGGAAGTTTTTTTGGAAGCTTAACAAGATGTGCAAGACTGAGATGTATTTTCTAATCCTATCAGAGTAACCCCATTTCTAACAAATAGAAGCATGGAGCATTAACAGCTTTTTACACCTCTGTACCTATTGAAGTCTTTTGTTCATAGTGCAGCAGTTTAATGAACATTCAGTTTCATGCAGTGAAATCGCTGACCCTTGAAGGTGTGTGTGAGGGGACAGGAACAGAATTGGGTAGCTTACTGGGAACCTGGAGCAGAACTGCACAAAATTTGTGTGGACACTGCTAGACACAGGGCTCTTGAAGTTCTGTAGTGAATTTCGGTTTAGGAAGGTGAGGACATCACAAATGTTTTGTGATAGAAAGCAGTACTATAGGATTTTAGACCTAGTCTGCTCCTAAGCTTGTGTCCAATTTTAAGGAGTCTCAGTTTGAAGTATTGTAGTTGGATTTTTTTTTTTTTTTTCCCTCAGCAGTTATTTCTGGCATGTGCCAAAATCATAAATAGGTAAACTATATATAGTTGTTCCCCTCCTTGCTTTTCTTTTTCCTGTTTCTATCTGGGTCACTGTTGGGACTGTTGCAGCAACTGTGGTGGTCAGAGGGGAGGGTTCTGGCATGCTCTGTAAAGTATCCTAAGCTGCAACAGTCAGGGTTAGTCGGATCCCCAGGTGTTTTGTTGTCAAGGGCATCTTTGCTTTTGAAGGTTTATCAGAACCTGCTAAGATTGGTGCAGAAAACAATGCCCCACAGAAGTGTTTGATGCTCTGATGCTGTATGTAGCTACTATTTAGCTGTATCTGCTAGACTGTCTTCTCTGTGATAGTGTGTGAGCTTCAGTGTCTGATTGCTCTGGAATTTAGTTCATGTGCATGTAGAAAACAGGCCCATGTCAAGTTTCTGCAGCCAATGCCGTTGTGTGATTCTGAGAAGTAAAGGTAAATTCCTCTTTACATCTATAGCTCCCAACGGTTCGACTGTAACTGTGGATGCTGCTTTCTCTTTAGCTATTTCCAAATATGAGGAAGCTATTGGCAGCTTTTCCAGGCATGATCGTGGCCAGTGGTGTGCTGTGCAAACTTAGAGGAGATAAAAATCAGTGTGAATACATTAAAGTGGTTCATGATTACCAGCCAGCATTGGTAGACTTCTAAACCATATTCTCAGAGGCAAGATACAGTCACTCGGTGTGATTTTTGCCTCCAACCTTTCTGTTTCCAATTTTGATCTTGTGGATTAGATCTCCCGGCATTAGAGGCCAGACAGTACCAGTCAGTTGTGCCTTGTCTCAGAGGGAATTCACGCTGAGCCCTACATTTGGTAGGAGCTGGAATCTAAAAATTGCTTCCTCTCAGAAGCACCACCCTGCTCCTCTGCCACGGCAACTTTCAGGGCATAGAGCTTTGCCAAACTAGCTGGGAAATGGCAGTTGGCACCTCTCAGGCAGCTTTATTTTTATTTTTCATTTTTAAATGGAAGTGTTGGCTTTACTGGTGTGCTGTTTGAGATGTTTGGTCAGGTGTTAATTCTCACCAAGAGGAGTAAATACTTGTAAATTAAGTTTGGAGGAGGTTTTTAGGATGAAACCATCTAAAAAGTAAATTGACTAAGCTGGATACAAGTGAATACAAGTGAAAGCCTTCTGGTAATGTTTTCTTAGTCTAAGGGAAACACTTAAAACACTGTAGCGAATGAAACCCCAAAGATTTCAGCTACAACATGTTGTTTGTAGATACTTTCAGGTGGTGTTGGTATTACCAGTGAGGTAGAATGACAACAGAAAAAACTAAATCTGAAAGCCTACAGCCGTGTAGTGTCAGTGTAAAAATCCTGGTTATGATCACATTGGTGCTCACTTGTACATACCCTCAATATATATTCTACATGAAAATATTTCTGGTTTGTGTTTTGGTTTTATTTGAGCATTCTACTTTTTTTTTTTTTTTTCCCCTTGTTTTTGGTGTTTTGTATGTTTTGGTTTTGTTTTGTTTGTTCTGTAAAGCTTTTAGATTTTCTGAAAAGAGATCAATTGCTGTGAAAATAGATTATTGGAGTAGTCTGCTGCTTGGTTTTAGCTTAAATGGTAGAAACCCAATTCCTAAAAGTTTTTTAAGGCCAGGCTGAATGGGGCTCTGAGCAACCTGATCTAGTGTGAGGTGCCCTTGCCCATGGCAGGGGTGTTGGAGCTAGATGATCCTTGAGGTCCCCTTTCAACCCTGACTGATTCTATAATTCCATGACTTAAACAGGTTTAGGCAACCAGTGGTACTGGTGTTCACCAGTGTTTTCTTAACACTTACTGTCTGTGTATGGGCAGCATCTGGAAAGGTCAGTGCTGATACACTACTAGAAAATGATCTGTTCTTTCTGAAACGGTTCCCTCTTCCCCAAAGAAAGAACAGTTGCTGTTGATCTTCAGCAACACGTAAGGTCTCTGACTTGCTGCATGTATCAGCTCTCCATACCTTACAGATGCAAAGCACTGGTACCTACAGTTTCTGTAGCCTGAGTTGTCAGCAAGTCTTGCTGTTCTTAGCTCTCAAACTGGAGACAAAATGCAGGAAAATGGAATTATTTTCCTGTTACATTACTGATTTTACTATTATTCCTATAACGTCTAGTTTTCGCATTCCTCTTTAAATGAGGTAATGTTCTGTGCTTTTGATTGGGAAGAGGGAAATATAAAAGTAACATTTAATCCAATTAATGTATTTTCCTGCTCTGATTCATTGTGATGACTTTGAGCATCTGGTAGTAACTGAGCATGAGCTGCTTAAAGTCACAGAAACCCAATTCCCATTATTTCTGCTCAATGAAGGGAATAAATGAATTACCAGGCACTAATCTTTGGATAATTGCTTTCTGAGCAGGAGATCTTAGCTCTTAAAGAAATTTAGTTTTGCAAGTTTATAGAACTGTCAGAACTAGTGAACTGTTTACAAAGGTTAACCACAACTGAACAGAAGCTGAAATTTCAGTTCAGATTTTGTCTTTGCTTCTATGAGTTTGTGTAATTTATTGACTGATGTTGAAGCTGAAAGCAGAAATTATATGTCAGTGTTTCTGACAATACAGAGTCAGGATGTATGTGGAATAAGATACAGTGCATATTGCACTCTTGAATGACCAAACCATTTTGAACTTAAAGAAATTTACTCAACCCATTTGGGGCTGGTCTGCTAATTTGGGCATAGAGAAAGATGTGTGCTTCTTACTCTTGGATTTAGAGTCTGCCCTGTGAATTTATACCCTGCTGCAGGAAATTTTCCCTATTTGCCTTTATTTCACATAATTCTGGCAGGTTAGCTTTCAAAATCCTTTCTGTGCTTGATAACTGTGTGGATTTGTGATTTCTCTTTTGGGTATTGGTATTTGAAAGTTCTTTGTCATTAGTGAGCATTGCTGCTTTGTCTTTGGAGAGCAGCCTGAAAGAGGGTGCAAGGAGTCATATTCATAACTCCTACTCTGCAGCCTTAAGCCACCCTTACTGCTTTGACCTCACTGAAGTCATTTAGCTTGTCTAGGAGCAGACTTCCTCCCCCACACATACATCTGGAAACATTCAGGGCTCCAAAATAATTAGATAAGCAAGCCTCAAGTCTGCCTAAACATTTATTGGAATACAATGCCTTTATTCCTTAGTTATCCTACAAATCGTTGAAAAAATTAAGGGGTCTTTCTGACCCAGCAGTTACTGTCTCTGTAGCTCTTTGCTGTGGGCAGTTTATGCCTTTATTTATTTAAAAAAAAAAAAAAAATCTTTTTCAGGCTGTAGAAATCTATTTGCCTCTGTCAAATTCCTATTCAGCTGTTGACCTTTACAAATATCAGAAAATATGCTTTTTGCTTCTCTTGCAATGTATGTTACAATGTTTATTACATTACACCTTTGATCAAAATCCCACAGGGATTCTGGCAAAGGGATAACAAACCTCCAGTTAACTCAGATGAAATACTCTGGAAGCAATTTTTCCATGCAGTATATTTCTGCCTGTCAATGAGACTTGGACTTCTTACCGGTAGAGTCTTTTCACTGTGGAATCTTGCTTCTAACTTCCTCAATTGAAAGTAAGCTTTATTTAATCTCCTTCCGTTTAACTACTGTCAAAACATCAGAATATAGCAGACTTGCCATGTAAGGTTACTATTGTTATGGGTTTTTTTTTAAGGACAGTGATCTCAGGAAGTCATACTGGATTTAGAGCTGTCACACAATTTCATGTTAATACTGTTGCAAATTTTGTCTGATGCCATTCTGAAGAATAGAGAAGAAAAAATTCGAGTCTTCACAGACCTGATCTGTACATCGAGAAGTCAAATACTTCCATAACCCTGTGGACTTGAGCACAATTCACAATCACAAATATGTTCTAGTTAAGACATATTCCACCCAACTTGAAAGTAGATCTAATTATGCCTTTGCAGCCACTTTTCCCATGGTCACACCCTCAGTTTAGCAGCTCTGTTTTACAACTGCTCTTAGCACAGGAAGGCAGAGGGGGTGTTTGCATATTGCAGTAAGCACTTGTGTCCCCCACACCCTGGACACTGTGATATCAGTATGGATTAGAATAATAAATTATATTTATTCCAAACTTACTTGAATAGGCTGATAGGAAATGCAGAGGAACGTGGCTTAAAATGTATGGGTCTCTTGTACCATGCCTGTGCAGCTGTCATGTGCAAGCCAGAAAACAGCTTATTGTTCAGTAGTTACAGGTGTTGCACTGGGCACAGCTTAGCAGAAGCAAAGCAGATGAAACCACAGCATTTCTTTCCCAGTGTTGTCCATGAGTTTAAGCACTTCAGTGTTTAGCTTTCCTGGACTGGATGTGAGGAGGAAGTTTTTCACCATGAGAGTGGCGAGACCCTGGAATGGGTTGCCCAGGGAGGTGATTGAGGCCCCATCCCTGGAGGTGTTTAAGGCCAGGCTGGATGAGGCTCTGGCCAGCCTGATCTAGGGTAGGGTGTCCCTGCCCATGGCAGGGGGGTGGGGACTGGATGAGCCTTGTGGTCCCTTCCAACCCTGACTGATTCTATGACTGCTGCTCAGTTTATTTCCTAGTGCCTTTTTATTGCTATTTCGGAGTTCATTAGAATTGTTTTATAGCTTTCCTGAACAATTGAAAGTTGGCTCTAAACCCAGGTGGTTAATATTCTAAAACAGAACATCCCAAACCTAAACCTGCCCTCAAAAATACCAACCAACCAAACAACCTTAATCTGCAGTCACTTAACTTCTGTTTTGAGAGAAGTTTTAGACTTTCTTCGTTTTCCAGGTGATTTGTTAATGTTACCAAACACCAAGGGAACTCAACATGGATATATTTCTTTCGCCTGGGTGTTGCTGGTAACTGCTCTCTGTATGCTAATTTGACCTCTTCTTTTGAGCCATTTTTTTCATACTTCTTTGGGCTTTTCCTTTCATCCAGTGGAAAATTTGTTTTTCTAAGAGTCTTTTGTGATGGATGAATCCTTTGAAAGCTGTAAGAAGTGCTAAACAATTAACCTTAGCCTTGGCTTGAATGGTGTGTTGCTTCAACATATCCAGATAATGCTCAGTAAGTGATTGTATCTGAACTCTGAGGTCTTAAAAATCCTTTCTGTTCAAAAGATTTAAACACAGGATTCAGGACTGCTTGATGAATGGTGTTTAAAGCTGCTTTCAGATGTGCAGCTGCTCATGGTATTTATCGACTTGGAAGAGGCCTTGCATCAGAGAAGGTCCAGAAATATTTCTAGTTTAGTGCTTTCTAGAATTAAATTTAGATGAGGGAAAAGAAAATTCCCCTTTAAAAAAAAAAAAAAGGAGAAACTTTGCAAATAAGGGAGCTTTGACTTGCATTTAACTTTTATTCTAGTTTATTAAACAATGCAGAAAACATACTTTAAATACAATTTCTCAGATAATTTACTGAAGTCCTTTTGCTCTTCCGGAGGATTAGTTTGTAAAGCAATTCCTAGTTGTATTTCTGCCATGCAAAATGCTGGTTATTCTTCCTCAGGAAGTTGGGTCTTTGCCTACTCCCATCTTTGGGTTTTTTAAAATTGTACTTTTATTGAATCCAGCTATATTAAATCTGTTCAAAAGGTAAGACTTCTTCATGAAGTACCTACCAACCTGCATCTAGAGGATGTTTAGTTCTGATTGTCAGGAAAATGTATCATTTTTCTGGTCACCGGTACTGAAGTGTACAGCATAGTATGTTTGCCTCAGCAGGATTGTGTGAAGATATTCTTCAAGGCTTGAGGGTCAAGGGAGAAACTCTCACATCTTCCTTGCAGGCTTTTTAAGAGCAGGAATGACCCTGTCTGACAGTAGCCATCTTGACTATGGGAAACTAGTGAATTTGTCCTCTGTCTTCTAAGGGGCCATTGGTAGCTGCATCTACCAAAGGAGGATAAATACTTAACATTGCTCTTTTGAAGCTCTTTATTTTCAAGCTTCTGTAATGTGTTATATGAAGTCTGCAACATTCTTAAGAGTAAACTGGTGGTAGAGCTGTCAGAATACTTGGTTTACACTATTCCAAATGTTAGTAAATTTATTTTTCTTCTCTCTTTTAAAATTGAGTTACTTCAGGGCTCCTGAAAGTAAAAGCATTGCCTCGAGCTAAGCATGGTGTTGGCAGGAGCTGTGCAAACTTCTTTGTGTAGTTTTTGCCAAAGAACCTCATTCCTGACCTGAAATATCCCTGCTGTTTCCAGCTGTGAGCTTCATGAGCAAACACTAAGAATTTTGACAAGATGATCATTATTCATGCAGAATAATTTATTAGATCAAATTCCTGTCCTAATTAGTTCCTTTTTTTTTTTTTTTTTAAATGTGCTTTACTTTGTTTCTACTCATTCTCTTCACAAGCCTTACTTTTTTTGCCTGTTTCATTGAGTATGGAATCCTAAGAAATTACTGAAGGATGCAAGCAAATATGATGTTTAGCTTAAATGGAAGGCACTTAGACAGTAACATGTAAGTTACTGTCTAAGAATGTGTTAAAATTCAGCATCACCATATTGGTGTATGGAATTGTCTAAATTGGCCTTTAAATGGTGGGGTCTGTAAGCCAGGAGTACCCAAGGAGAGAATTAATTAAATTGGAGCTTTAAAAGAATGTTCAATTCGAAGTGGTTTGGCATTTAAGTTGCTATATCATGTTTTTTTCACAGTAAACTACATGGTATTTAGGAAGGCAGGAATTTTTCTTGCAAGCAAATCTTTACCACAATCAAATAGTGGGAAATACTGAGTCAGACTTCATGGCCTGTACTAAGGGTAGTATGTGATCCCTTAATACCTGGATTAAATGTGGATAGGTGTTATGGACTCTCCTAGAAGTACTGTGTGACCCTGAAATACTCTTCTGTGACATCCCCCAGTATGTCCCATGCCCCAGGGCACCAATCCCACTCAGTTCTGAAAGTGCCCTGGCACTAACTCAGCCCGTGTCCAGGTGTGACCGGATGAGGTTCTTGTGGGACAGCCTGAGAAGGACCAGGCAGGATGTCCCTTCCTGAGCCTGCAGCTGGGGTTCCCATCTGCCTTTACTCCTGTGCTCCTCTGGGCACAGAGGGGCTGGTGCCGTCGGAGCTGAATGCTCCTGAATGCCAGGGAGGATGCAGGGCAGGACGTTATTTGAGATCCCCCCTCCCACTTCCAACTGTCTCTCTGCCCCTTTGTGGGTGTACAGGTGATCTTCTATTGCACAACCCAACACTGCAAATGGAGCTTGAACAGTCAGATACCTGTTAAGAGTAGGGATCCCTGCAGCAACCCTTTGACTAGACTCAACCGAGTTGTACTCCATGAGCAGCAGAACTCAGGCTTTGTTTAGGTTCTTGCCGTTCTCCTTGTTCTGTTCTCTGCATTTCCTCGGAAGCTGTAATTTATTTGCCAGTGGAAGCAGCCCTGTGTCTTGGGTGCTTTAGATCATTGTAAGAGCAAGAAGCTCAGACCAAAACTATACATGTAGCATGTCTGTTTTCAGTGAAATGTGGATGTGTATTATATGCACACTACTATTATTTATTAATGTTAATATTATTCACACATCTAATGACAGTGACTCAACCTGTGACACTGTTACTAGATGTGTGAATAATAATGATATTGTTATCCACACTTAACCCAGAGCAGACAACTACTGTTTATGTTGCAGCAGCATTTTTGTTAGGTTTAATACTATTTTTAGTAATTCTCTTCCTTCCCCTTAAAATTAGAAATAGAGAGTAACAGTTCACTTATTTGGAGTTAAGATCTGACTGCAAAGATGGCAAATTGTTGCTGTAATTCCTTGATGGATCTAGTGGGGTTACTGCTCTGGGAACAGCATTAAAGTAAACAGGGTTGTAGAAATGCTATTAGGCAAGAGCTTGGTGCTTAGATTGCAGCCTGATAAAATAGATTTTAAATGCTCACTCTCTATCCTAAGAAATTAGAGTGTGATGCTAATGGCTGCAGATTGATCCTTCAGCAGAGACACTTGAGTGCTTTTTCTTTTCTGGTAACAGCTACACTATTCTATAATGTGCTATTATGCAATATAACTGTAAAAAAAATAGTATCTCCTAGCGTACAGTTCTTGTCACTGACACAACAGAACTGTCTGAGTCACTGCAAGAATGTGTTTCAGATTTGCTCATCTTGAGCAAGACTCTTGCAGTTGCTGTGCAGAGTGGTGGATTTAGGCTTCTTTTCAACAGATATTAAGATACAGTCTCTAGTGAACCACTAAGGAGAAAACCATTGAAATTCACTAAGGTCTTCCAACCCTCATCAGATATTTGCAGGAAGTGACTGATTCCAGCAGTTTGGTACAGTGTCTCATATAAGAGAAGTACTTTCATACCTTAAGGAAGTAATAAACAATGTTTTAATCCAAGACTTCAGAGAATTTATACTAGACAGTGTGTGCCTGTGTGTGTTTGCTCATGGTGGGTACAAAGAATCTTTTTAGTACAGCTGCCCAGAAGCTTGTAGAACCAAAGGTATTGGTGAAAAACAGGGGAGGAAATGAACCAGCAGTATGATTGGCTCAGTGTTTTGTGCTGTTGTACCTGCTTATTCTATAAAAAAACGCTTTGGACTTCTGATTTTTTTTTTTTTCTTTTAGAGTACAGCAAAATCCTCACTAAACCTATTGATTTTTGTTTGTAAGAGTGGGATCTTTATCAAGAAGTACTTGAAGCTGTAGTTCATGTGTTCTGCATCTGCCAGACTGATTTGTTTCAGTTGCAGCTGAGAAATACTGCATATGCAGCAAGTCGTTCCTGAGGGTTTATCAGCTGTACATATAAGATAAAATTGCTTTGTGTGTGCAGAGTCAGCCTCCTGCTCAGGTTTCCTTGAAGTATGGCAAGCTGGGCATTCGGATTGCTGGAAATCAGAGAGATAGCTGCCTGAATAGCTGGGCACTAAATTGACGAGGAATAGTTTATTGTCCCGGAGATCTTGGCATTGAAATGAGACGAAGTAGAACGAGGTCAAGAGTTGCAGTGGCTGGTTCACTTGGTTACAGGGGTTAGAGAGAGCACAAGCTGAGTCACGGGTGTCAGTGAGATAAAGGGCACATGCTGACATAGAGGATGACCCTGCCATTCATACTGCTGCTTTTATTTACTCTTATCAGTCTTTCCATGCAAATGATTCCATCCTGTCAGTCTTCTGAAAGGATTAGTTTGCTGGGCAAAAACTTATACTCCTGCTACTTAAGTTTTCTGTACATGAAGGGAAGAGAATTGGACAGGGGTAAAAGAAAGTGCCTGTGACTCCTTTTTTTCCCCCCAGCTTGTGAAAACAACACTTAGTGTCACTCAGTGCCCATCTGTGGGCTTGTATTTCCCTCTGGCAGTATATTTGTGATGAGACTATACGTAAATATAAGTAAGAAAGTGCTATGTCTATCTTCCATAGAGTGCAACTTGTTATGTCATCTCACTTTACCTGGAGATTTCTTCTTTTAAAGTCACATTTAGCTTTCCACATAACTTACAGCACAAGATGTCAGAGTTGCAAAGGCAGAGTTTTTCCCTACAGTTCAGTGTTTACTTGCAATGCTAAATGCAGACACCTGCCTCTGAATGTTTGTTTTTTTGATTGAAATGTCTTGTTTCAAAGCACTTTGGTGTCCTAGAATTGCTTGTTCTTCTGTTTTGTTTGTTTTATGTAATAGTGTTTTGCATTTGGTTAGTGTATTTATTTTTTCCCTCTGATAAATAAACTTACCACTTGCTGAAAATGGAGATGTTTACACACAATAACAGTGGGGAATGGTGGTTTGCAAGAGTAGATCTTCTAGGTAACAGTTTGAGCCTTGCAAGTGCAGATTTAAGGCCCAAATTAAATTTGATTATTCTATAGGAATCCATAGAACAGAAGAGGAATGTATGATGATGTAATTGGAAGTGATCTCTGGGGATCATCTAGTCCAAACCCCTTCTGAAGCAGGGTCATCTAGATCAGGTTGCACAGGAAAAGTGTCCAGATGTATTTTCTGGGCCTGCCTGAGCACGGGTCCACAGAAAGGGAGACTCTACAGCCTCTCTGGACAGCCTGTTCCAGTGCTCCATCACCCTCACTGTAAAGAAGTTTCTCCTCATGCTGAGGCAAAGCCTTCTGTGTTCAAGTTTGTACAGGACCACCAGTAGCACCACTAAAGAGGGATCTGGGTCTTGAGGTCTAGTCTGTGCTACAGCTCTAAAACATGAGACCATTGCATAAGGTGTTAGGTTGCAGATGTTCAGGTGTCTAGCTGTGAGAGCAAATAGGAGTAAACCTTTCTGTTATCTTGAAGCTAACACTTTCTTCCATGGATCATTACTGACCCTAAATCAAAACAGACTGAGGCAACTCCGTGGTCACCCGGAGGGTATTAAAAACAAAGAATAAACAAACTAGTGCCAATTGGGGTGGGGGAAGGAAAGATAAAAACATTCCTGGGAACCAGATCTGAAATCCAGGTGGTTTGTTTTTTTTGGTTTTTTTTTTTCGGTTTTTTTTAGGCTGTTAGGTAAAAATGTGATTACGTTGTGCTTTGAAAACTGTCTGGGACAGTCAGCAGAAAACACTCTTGTATGACTCCTAAAAGGATAAACAAGTGATTACAGCCATTTCTTACCGATTTGTTCCTTGTTTATTCTTCCTACCACAGCATTTTTAGACTTTAAGTGTCAAAGGTCAAGCTCAGTTTGCCATGAAATCCAAACGCATGTGTATTTCTGTTAATGATTGACTTCAGCCTTCCTTTAAAGGTTCCTGAAGGCTCAATACTTATAATCTCTACCAGCAACATTTTGCCTAACTGCACTTCTTACTCTTGAGCTTTGTTTCATTAACTTAAGTGTGTTTATTTTCCTCTAACTTTTTTAACTCCATAGATCTGCAGTCTCTCTACTAGTAAAAGCTGTTTGACTAGAAGAACACTTTCTCTTTCTTTCCTTTTTTACTGGTTTAGGTTCCTATTTTGTGCCTTATAGTCAGGAGAAAATGTCATCATCTGCCTTCCATGATACTTGCTTTGGATTCACTGTTACTGTCTGGTTTGTTTGTTTGTTAAAGGGGGAATCAACAAACAAGAAANGACAAAAACAAACAAAAAACAAACCCCCCCCCCCCCCGCCCCCCCCCCAAAAAAAACACCCAACAACAAAAAACAAACCAAACTCCCAAAACCCCCAAACCAACAGCAACAACAAAACAACCCCTCCAAAAAACCCAAACCGAAACAACAACCAACCAAGCAAAACACCTCAAAACTCTTAAGTGCTATAAGGAAGGTGAAGGAGATGGTAGCTCAGCAATCAGCTAGTTCCAGCAATTCAGGATGTTTTCTCAGTGCATGAATACTTATTTTTCTGACTTTTTTCTCTTTTCCTGCTATGTGTGCTTACAAGGACTTGATCTCAGTACAAATTCTGATCTTGTGTTGTCATTACTTACAAAGGCAGAGGGTGAAACTAGTCTAGTCTTGTTTTTGTAAATGGCAAGATTGGGGAAGGTCACTGTGCTAAGGATATTTGTGAATCTCTTCTGGCACTTGGCCTTTCATCTGTCAGCCTTTTATGGTGTAAAAAGCCTTGGAGAGAACATTTACAGTGTATAAAGCCTTGGAATAAATCAGTGGATGTTCTGACTTGAATGTTTGGTTTTGTTTCTTACTCCTACATCAGCTTATTTTGCTAATTTTACAACACGTTGGCAAGCTGCTGCTTCTTTCCCTCTTGCTGCATCAAGGTGAAGATGGTGCATACGAACCTTTTGGACTCTCACAAGGCAGGGGTGCTGAAGAGGTGCATAAGTACAGCTGTTTGTAAAATCTGGGAGTTCAGCTTTCCATTCAGAATAAACTAATTCAGGGTGTCTGATAATGACTTAATGTCTACTGAAGACAAAGGTTAGGCTTTCATGTTTGTGATATGGAAGCAGGCTGTCTGCTCAGGGATTTCTTCGTTAGGATCTAGTGGATCATACATAGTGCTTGATTTCTGGCTCACTATAATTACCAATATCTTTCAGTAATGAGGTTATTCAATAAACTATTTGTTCATCAGCAACAAAAAACCAAAAGGTAGAATGGGGGACACACACCTCTCTCGTATTCCTGTCAGATACTCCCACTAATCCGTGGTTCATAAATCTTTGTGTATTGGCTATGATCTCTTGTGTGTGTTGTAGAAACCTGATTAGAGCCTTTATAGGCAATTCTAATTCTTTAAAGCCAATTCAAGATGGTTTTGGTGTCAAAAAGAGATGGAATTTCCTTGTGCTAAATTCTCTTTGCCTGTAATATTTTTAGATATTTAAATTGGGATTTAATTTTGTTTTAATAGTATTGCTCTTCTGGGAGAGCCTAGCTCAGGCATCTGCAGACTGTACACTTGAAGTAAGCAAACTGAAAGCTGTAGTCATGTAACCTGAGTTGGGAGTATGGGATACTTCCTGTGGCAGCATTATGTCATGAATGTATTTTTAGTCCTTAAGCACACGCACTTTCTCTGATGGGATCAGCAGACCTCTTTTGAATAGAGCAAGCAGTGCACTTTTTTTTCTTTTTGACAGTAGGAATTCTAAATGCGTCAAGACCTGCATTTCAACATCTGCTTTCCTTTTCTGCTGACATACTGCTCTGTGATCTGTGGATTGCTCAGTAAAGGGAACACTTCTGTGGAAACCCAGTTGCTGCTCCTCTTGCACCCACAACTGATGAAATCCCTCAGAATTCATAAGAAGCTACTGAGCAGGTTCTGAAAAGGTTTTTCACAGGTGTGTGTTAACCAAGACACATAGCATGAGGCATTGAATGTTGTTTTTGAGTAGTGATAGACTGGATAAAAATAGGGTTGGCAGCTTCCAGGAGGCTGACCTACAGAGGCTGTCTTGAGTGACCTGTATTAGTGGGAGGTGTCCCTGCCTATGGCAGGGGGTTGGAACTAGATAATCCTTGAGGTCCCTTCCAACCTTACCATTCTATGTTTCTATGAGTATGGNAGTCTAGTCTTGTTTTTGTAAATGGCAAGATTGGGGAAGGTCACTGTGCTAAGGATATTTGTGAATCTCTTCTGGCACTTGGCCTTTCATCTGTCAGCCTTTTATGGTGTAAAAAGCCTTGGAGAGAACATTTACAGTGTATAAAGCCTTGGAATAAATCAGTGGATGTTCTGACTTGAATGTTTGGTTTTGTTTCTTACTCCTACATCAGCTTATTTTGCTAATTTTACAACACGTTGGCAAGCTGCTGCTTCTTTCCCTCTTGCTGCATCAAGGTGAAGATGGTGCATACGAACCTTTTGGACTCTCACAAGGCAGGGGTGCTGAAGAGGTGCATAAGTACAGCTGTTTGTAAAATCTGGGAGTTCAGCTTTCCATTCAGAATAAACTAATTCAGGGTGTCTGATAATGACTTAATGTCTACTGAAGACAAAGGTTAGGCTTTCATGTTTGTGATATGGAAGCAGGCTGTCTGCTCAGGGATTTCTTCGTTAGGATCTAGTGGATCATACATAGTGCTTGATTTCTGGCTCACTATAATTACCAATATCTTTCAGTAATGAGGTTATTCAATAAACTATTTGTTCATCAGCAACAAAAAACCAAAAGGTAGAATGGGGGACACACACCTCTCTCGTATTCCTGTCAGATACTCCCACTAATCCGTGGTTCATAAATCTTTGTGTATTGGCTATGATCTCTTGTGTGTGTTGTAGAAACCTGATTAGAGCCTTTATAGGCAATTCTAATTCTTTAAAGCCAATTCAAGATGGTTTTGGTGTCAAAAAGAGATGGAATTTCCTTGTGCTAAATTCTCTTTGCCTGTAATATTTTTAGATATTTAAATTGGGATTTAATTTTGTTTTAATAGTATTGCTCTTCTGGGAGAGCCTAGCTCAGGCATCTGCAGACTGTACACTTGAAGTAAGCAAACTGAAAGCTGTAGTCATGTAACCTGAGTTGGGAGTATGGGATACTTCCTGTGGCAGCATTATGTCATGAATGTATTTTTAGTCCTTAAGCACACGCACTTTCTCTAATGGGATCAGCAGATCTCTTTTGAATAGAGCAAGCAGTGCACTTTTTTTTCTTTTTGACAGTAGGAATTCTAAATGCGTCAAGACCTGCATTTCAACATCTGCTTTCCTTTTCTGCTGACATACTGCTCTGTGATCTGTGGATTGCTCAGTAAAGGGAACACTTCTGTGGAAACCCAGTTGCTGCTCCTCTTGCACCCACAACTGATGAAATCCCTCAGAATTCATAAGAAGCTACTGAGCAGGTTCTGAAAAGGTTTTTCACAGGTGTGTGTTAACCAAGACACATAGCATGAGGCATTGAATGTTGTTTTTGAGTAGTGATAGACTGGATAAAAATAGGGTTGGCAGCTTCCAGGAGGCTGACCTACAGAGGCTGTCTTGAGTGACCTGTATTAGTGGGAGGTGTCCCTGCCTATGGCAGGGGGTTGGAACTAGATAATCCTTGAGGTCCCTTCCAACCTTACCATTCTATGTTTCTATGAGTATGGGAGGATATTTGGATGCTTGCTGGGTCTAACGGTTCTGTTGCACTGTTACTTGCCTAATATCTGTTGAACAAGTCCCTCTCTGGGAAATGACTATCTTTTCCCTGGAGAAAGATAAACAGGTGATGGATAAAAGAGGATGTATCTGGAGTGCCTTAGTTAAAGGGTAATCCTGTGCTTCTGGGCATGGGCAACAAGGATAAAACAAGATTGGTGGGAAAAGTGTATCTGTAGGAGGGAGACACAGTTGAAGCTGATCTATATAATGTTAACAACAGGTTAACAATCTACTTGCAAGCAGCTATTTGACTTAGAATTCAAGGATAACCTCACTTTACAGCTTCCTTCTATTTTTTTTTTTTCTTTAACCCGAAGGAGGTTTTTACACTTCCTAAGATTCACAAACGAGGCATTGATAGATGACCTAAGTTTTAAATTTTGTTTCCCCTGAACTGCTACTGCTTAACATGATCCTCAGAACTGATGTTTTCAAGGAGTTGAGAACAGTATTCTTCTACAAATTAGAATGCCTTAGAATGCCTTGAGTTGAAAGAGAGTCTGGTTATCAAGTGTGACACCTCTCGCTCAAAGCAGGGCCCAAGTAAAACAATACATCAAATGGAAATACTTTTTTATTGCAGCTTCAGACTTTTACTTTTGTGCACTGCCAAAGAGATTATTCAGCAGGCTGTCCAGTGAACTGGACTTTGTGCTGTCTTGGTTTGCTGCATGAGTTGCACTACCACACATACTTGACCTTTTTAACATAAGGAAACAATGTGGTGGGTTTTTTTTTTTTAATTGATTTTTGAATCCTGAATTTAAATATTCTTCTCTTCAGTTGCCTCATATCACTTTTTCAAGAGTTTAGCTTTTTGTCTGGGAAAGAAAGTAAAAATGTTCTGGAAGTTCACTGAAGAGTGAAGGGAGAGCAGGGATAGACTGGATCTTGGGAAGAAGCTCTTCAGTCTGTAGGTGGTGAGATTCTGGAACAGGTTGCCCAGGGAGGTTGTGGATGCCTCCTCCCTTGGAGGTGTTCAAGGCCAGGTTGGATGATGCCTTGAGCTGGGTCTAGTTGAGAGGTGTCCCTGCCCACGGTGGGGAGGTTGGAATAGATGATCTCTAAAGTCCCTTCCAAATGAAGCCATTCAATGATTCTGTGATATTTGAAGGATAACTTCCATCCCATCTCCTGGGGAAACTTTGGAATTGGTTATTCTGCAAATGCATGTTTTTGAGGACTCAAGAATTAAGTTCCAGTGCCTTAAGGGAGGTTCATATGCTTACAGTAGAAATAGGTTCTCTTCTGTGGCAGTCCAAATGTTTTGTGTGTGAATATGAATGCAGTTATGTAGCAATTAGGTGCTGTATTAGTATCTGAATTAGCTCTGGAATATAGCCAGCTTGTGGCTAGGAATGCAGCCAACAGCCTGGAGGAGAAATGTTTTAATTAATATGTAATAACTGCTCTGGAGAGCTCTCATTATTCTGGCAAGCTGCATTTGTAATTTCTCATCTTATTTGGGACAATTGTAATTTTGTATTTTAAAAGTGTGAAAACAATTCTTTGTACTTTTTGCATACTGAGTGAAGAAGTGCAAGGATGCTTGAAAACTTACTTGATAAAAGCAAATTCCAGTTTCACTTTGCTCTATTTGAGTATATTTTTATAGCCATCAGTTTCTCTGTGGGATCAAGGTACTGCAGCAAGAATTTTTTTTACCTTAAGGAAATGAAGAGTTTACATCTGCTCTCCTGTTTGTGTCGATACTTTCTGGTGTTGGATTTCTCACAAAGGATGAATACAGTAAATTTCTTGAGCTATGCACACATGTGAAATATGTCAAGATCTATCCCTTGAAGGAGCTGTTTGTACAAGGCATGCTAGCAACATCTCTTCAAATTACATTTCTGTAGGACACAAGACCCTTGTGTGAACTTAAATTAGTAATTTAAAGGGCTCCAGTTTCCATCAGGCACATGAGTGGTGAAGCAGGTGTCTTTCTGAAATGCTTCAGATAAGGCCATTGTCATTCCTCTTCACTCTGAAAATCACTGGGAACCTTTCTCTTTTAGGCTTTGCCTGTCATTGCTGTAACAAAGGAGAATCAAGTGATAGGGAAGGCAAATGTCATTAGTATCTGAAAGTCAGTGTGTTAACTGAACTTAAATGGAGGTGAAAGTTTTCATTTTAGGCTTTTACATTCCAACTGTTTTGCTAGCTGCATGAACTATTAAAAATCTGATTTCAGTAAGGAGAATCCTAATTGAATCACAGCCTGGGCTTACTGGAATTCAGGGCTTCTGGACTGTATCTGTGGCTCTGAAGTAATCTAGTCTGTGACTTTATGCAGTCTACTTAAATTCTGTTACCCGTTTGTGTCTGTGAATGGGGGGCATGACCTGTCTGTGAGAGATTGGATTCTTGTAAGCAGTAATCTCTGGAGGGTTTGTCTAGTACAAAGTTGCTTTTATCTTCTCATACCAAAGCAGGGAAGCTAGCAGGAGATTCAGCAATTCCTCAGTACCTTCACACCACCACGAGTCTGACAGTGAATTCTGTAATGCCCACTCCTCAAGATTTAGCTGCCTTCTCTCTTGGCCTTGCAGATACTTCAGGTGTTGGAGGTAGTTAGCAATTCTTAGCACTACCCTGCAAGCCACACGGAGCTGCTGAGGACTCCTCATGGTGGTGGAGCTACCATTTCTTTGAGGCAGTGACAGGAAGCCACGTTGTTCCTTCTAGTGTATGCAGTTTCCTTTGGAGAGTAGAACTGCAGGTTCTGTACAGCTTACTGTACAGCGTTTACTCCCTCTGACTTCTGCTATGAATCGTAGTTGGTATCAGGAATGATCTGGGCAGCAGGATGGGATGGATCTTAGAGCCATGTCTTGCCATACTCAAGGTGCATTTGAGTCTTCATCAGCTGTAGAGGAAGAGAAAGGAAAGAACTTTCATAAACTTGGTGTTTCCCTTCAGTCACAAGAGTCTTGTTGTTCCTAATCCTCTGTGCTCGCCACACAGCTCACGTTTCTGCTGCAGGTGTGCAAGGCTGCAGGACTATGTCCTGTGGGTTAGTCACACGCAGGAAGTGCCCAAAGAAACACCTCACTCTTCAGATTGTGCCCGGACAATCCGTTCTATTTTTCACTTGCTCCAAGAACTCCAATATTGAACGCCCCCCTTCCCCAAACAGTTACATCACAGTTCACTGAGGTCATTGCTTGCTGTAAAACGAAGGTTTCATTTCTTCTGCTGCCATTTGTTTTTTTTTCTCCAGCCAGCTCTTCTCTTTTGTCTTTCTATTGTAAACTGTTTGAAGGAACAAGTTTGTTTTTGTTGTTTTTCCTACTCGTTTTACTCCTAGTGCCTTGCACAGTGGGGTCTTCAATGTGTAGGGCTTGTTCATGCTTTAACATCACTGCTTTTAAGTTTTGGTGTAATTGTAGATCTTTTGGTTTTATTTATATATTTACACTTCCCCCCTCAGATAATTTTATTTGCCCATATTACTGAACCATGATTGTGTACCTCACAGGAAAGATTTAAACAAAATTCCTTTCCAAAAGGATGGCGACACTTGCAGTTTAGAATATATATGCATTGGTGATTGTGCTACAGCAGCTTGCTTTACCTTTATGCCCTGGGAGAACTGTTTGGTGTAACATCAGTAACAGATGTTTGAAAGAATGATTAGATGATAGCAGGTGGAAGACGTGGTTCTGAACACCTGCATGAAGTGAAGCAGAAAGCTGATTTCTAACTTGCATTGAATTATTTTCTACCCAAGTTGTTTTTTTTTTTTTAAGATATTTTATATGATTGGAGCAAAAAAAAAAAAAGCACTTGTGGCCGAACCTTTAGCACACTCAATTAAATCTTGCTGATGTAAAGGCTCATTTGTAAACAAAGTACAGCTCTAACAATGTCTGTAGTGCTGCAGCAGTATCAGATGCAGTGATACTTTCCTATTATGTATGGAAATGATTGTGCTAGCTGGAGTTTGTTTAATGAAAAACCATATTCTTTATGTGCATACTATGGTATAAAGGCCTATAATAATGAGTACCCAAGCATAAATGTTCAGTATGATCTAGATCAATGTAATTAACTTAAGCTGTTAATTTTTTTTTTTAGCAAATGTAGCTGCTTGGTCATTGAAGTCTAGAATTAAACCAAGTGAGATGTGCTAACTGATGGCAGAGTAGATATGGAGCATTAAATATCTCTTTAATGGGCTAGTGATCAGTTGGAATACTGGGTTAGTTACTGGAGGATAATTATGGTGGTTGATGGTTTTGTGGTGGTGTTCTTTTTGATTGATTCTTCTTAAAGAAACCCCAAACCCAGCATTCCTGAAGCTGATAAAGTCTAAATCTTTATTATGTAAATTGGTCAAGCTTTTTACCATGTTAGGTAACTATATAAAAGATATTTAAATATTTTTAAAGTATATTGCCCCATTTGTTGCCCAACTTTTCTGTAAGACTTTGATGCTGAACTAAAATACCAGCTGAGAGCTTAAAAGCACTTGGGTCTCCTGAAAAGTTGTTTTCTCTTTTGCAGCATGGGTGAGCTCTCTTTCTATGGGGATGGTCTTCTTCTGTTCTCCCATAGTCAGCATATTCACAGACTTCTTTGGTTGTCGAAAAGTAGCTGTCATTGGAGCTGCAGTAGGGTTTGCTGGACTCCTTGCAAGCTCTTTTGTGAGGTAAGCAATTCTAGTCTTTATCAATTTTACAGTGTAGAGGTAATGCTGATGCTGTGAGCAGTGTGGCTTTAGATTACATTAGAAACATTGAATTATTTGCTGTTCTTCCCAGCTGTGACTTGTGATAACTCTTTGAGTGGTACTTTCAAGTTCAAAAGTAATTAATGGAGCAGCTCTCCTATGAGGACAGGCTGAGAGAGTTGGGGCTCTTCAGCCTGGAAAAGAGAAGGCTTTGAGGAAACCTTATAGTAGCCTTCCAGTATCTGAAGGGGGCATACAGGAAGGCTGGGGAGGGACTATTGACAAGGTCTTGCAATGACAGGACAAGGGGTAATGGGTTTAAACTGGCAGAGGGAAAATTTAGACTGGATGTTAGGAGGAAGTTCTTTACAGGGAGGGTGGTGAGACACTGGCACAGGTTGCCCAGGGAGGTTGTGGCTGCTCCCTCCCTGGAGGTGTTCAAGGCCAGGTTGGACGAGGCCATGAGTAACCTGTTCTAGTGGAAGGTGTCCCTGCCTATGGCAGGGGGTTGGAACTAGATGATCCTTGAGGTCTCCTTCCAACCTTACCATTCTATGATTCTAATGCCCCCATAATATAACCTCATATTTAGCAGGAACTGCTGTGCATGGTAGTTTCAAGACTAACGCTATAAGATCAGCAGCAGTGTCCTGAATAACTCTCAACTCATTCCTGTAAACATGTCCATTCACTGACTCTGCCTTGCTTCAGGCAGGTGGATGTGAGCATGCAGTGTGATCCAAAGCACTCATTTCTTCTTCCTTTCTTTTTATACAGCACCATTGAACCTCTCTACTTCACTTATGGAATCTTATTTGCCTGTGGCTGCTCCTTTGCCTACCAGCCATCCTTGGTGATTCTCGGGCACTACTTCAAGAAACGCCTTGGCCTGGTGAACGGCATCGTCACCGCGGGCAGCAGCTTGTTCACCGTGTCACTGCCCTTCCTCTTGAGAGTTCTGATCGACTCTGTTGGCCTCTACAACACCTTGAGGGTCCTGTGCATCCTCATGTTTGTTCTGTTCCTGGCTGGCTTTACCTACAAACCCCTTATTCCCAGTGCCAAAGACAAAGAAGGGGGAAAGAAGGGAAAGTTCAGGTTTTCTTCTGAAAAGAAGATTTGCAATTTCTCTGTTTTCAAAGTTCTCAGCTACAGAATCTGGGCTTTTGGGATACCAGCTGCACTTTTTGGATACTTTGTGCCTTATGTTCACTTGGTAAGTGCATGTTTGTTTATGTACCACGCTTTCAAAAGTCCAGCTGCCTCCCTTTGTGTTATGGACTTAGGCGATCTGTGATAGGAAGCACCATTTGAAATGCAAGTTGTTTTGGGGGGGAGCAACAAACTTCACTTGGGTGTTGCCTATGGTTAAAAGAGGGCTCTAATCAGGAATTAGTTGAGCTAGCTCATTTTTGATAAAATACATTTAACCATGTGAAGAGACATTTGAGAAGTATTCTCTGCTCTCCAAGGAGATTTGGGTAGTTGGCTGCATACATTGCCAATGATACTTGTGCATTATGGTGGAGTAATGGAAGGAGTAAATAACAGTAAACAAGTAAGACTTCTGACAACTTTTTCTTTCCCCTTTAAAGTGAGGTATGTCTGTTAAAAATCATTTTAAGAGTATATTTTATTGACTGTTTTGCAGTTTATCAAATACTGGAGTGCTCTGTCTCTCAAACTTCAGCTTTGTAGTTTACCACTGAAGTACTAAAAACTTAATCCTGTCAACCCATGCTTCTAGCTGCCAGTTCTCAGCTGGTGTTCATTGCTTTCTGCAGTGACTGATAGAGCTTTATCTTCTGATGATGGGCAAGCTGTCCATCAGCCAGTTCTTATACATTTGCTACAGTAATGCTTCCTTAGCAGAGTTCTTTTTTTTTAAATGCAGTACACTGTTAAATGTCTGATGCAACTGGAGATATGTCTGGCTTGCACTCACTGCACTAGGTAGTTAAATGGTGAATTATTTTTGAACAGCTTCCTGATGGTGCTGTGAAAACTGCAGTGGTATAAACCAGAGGGCTTAAAAGTGAAAGGAGCTAAAAGTCCACAGCCTGCAATAAGATGCTGTGTTTGGACCACAATCAAGAGTATTTGATAGAGCATGGACTAGTGGAACTAGTACTCACTATGAAACTGAAGGACCTTATTAATTTATTACTTATCCAGACCATTAATAATAATAAATCATCTCTAGTGTCAGGTGTCCCTGTCCATGGCAGGAGAGTTGAAACTAGGTGATCCATGAGGTCCCTTCCAGCTCTGACAATTCTGTGACTCTAAATGTCTTGAATTCTGTCATCTTTGAATCCCTAAAAGCTCACAAGTGTGTATGCACTAGAGCAGGGGGTGTCACTGCTTTCTGGCAATACCTTGGTTAGATTGCTGACTGCATCAGATGCTCGTTTTTAAAATATTACCTTAGGGTGGGGGCTGGTTTGTATATGAGCAGCTGTGAACTCACTTTTATTCACAGCTAGTTCCATGTAGATCTTGTTCTCTAACAGCTACAATTAGACTGTTTCAAAGAGCTGTATGGTTGGATGACTAAGCTGGTGTGACATTTGATGCTAACTTCTCTCACACAAGCAGTCACACAGAACCTCTACAATACATTTATTTAACAGAAAGCTTGTAATTTTTCACCAAGATGCTTATATGAATGCTTCATGTTTCTAGACTGGACTGAAGCTGCTGGTTGAATGGCAGAGGACAAACCCCTTTGTGTAATTTCTTTTCTTTTCATGGTGTGCTTTCACTCCTGTTGAGTGCTTTCTTCTTCCCCTTTTATCAGATTGGCACAAGTTCTGATTGTGAAATACATCTCCAGTCCAGAAAAACAACTTGATGAAAGTTGTTACTAATATAATGTTTGGTAGCACTATACAACTGTTCCAAAGTACAGTTAGAATCTAAGATTTTAAGGTAAGTCTCTGTGGATCTGTGTTTCAGACAGTGAGTTGATCAGTGTTTGTGAAGGATCGGCATGGGTTCTGCCCTTCAACACAGATGCCTCAGCTCCAGTAGACAGCTCTGGACTCTATTTTGTCTACTTTTGATAAAACCCCAAGTTTTATGTACTTGAAGTACATAGCAGTGTGTACTTCCAGATAAGTCAAAGGCTGTATGAAAAATAACATTTCGCTGCACGTTTACTGAATCAAATTAACTTCCCTTTCCAAAAGCTGGAGAACATATTGTTGTTCCTACTGCATTTGAAAATTAGTAGTGCTGCTAGAATAAGGAGATGATACTTAGACAATGACAGCTTTCCTTATGATAAAACTCTTAGTTTTCCCAGCTAGGGTTGCTTGACAATAACCAGACCACTAGAATGGGATGCTGGTTGTGACTCTGCTCTTAGCCCTCAGGCCTGGTCCCTGTACTTCTCAAAGTCCATTTTTCCCACCTGTAAAGCTGATTTCTGACAGAATGTTCTCTTGATCACCTAATGAAACAGAGGCCACTTGACCTACTGGTTATGGTTCTTGTGTGTCATCTCTTGGTCAATGGTAACTGGAGGCTGCAGACTTTTTCCAGTCGCTGCACATCAGCTGCTGTCCACTGGCTCGGCACAGAGAAGGAGCTCTGTACACTTACTGTACCTTTAAAAACTTCAGAATAGCCCAGGAAAAAATAGATTTACATATTTCTCACTCTGATTTGCTGCATATTCCTTGACTTAGTGTAAGTCTGACTTTCCCTTTTGATGCTTATCCGCGTTCATGTCCCACGATGGGTACCTGCTTGCATACGTAGAGATTTTTGGTTAGCAGTAGCTGTGTGGTGTGCATGTGTTCTGCTTATGTTTAAGATATGAAACAATGGTATGTGCTCAGCCATTTTTTTCCAACAACTTTATTGGGAGAATCTGTCTTGGACTGGATTTATTCTCCTCCAAAGATAGGTACTGAATCTGCAGTGTTTCATTGCTGCTCTGAATCTGCCTGTGCCGGGAACATAGGTTCAGCTGGACCTCCAAGTAGCAGGAAAGTGAGACTGCAGATAGATGCTGCCTCAAATTATAGAAACTGGCACTGCTATCACCTTGGGGTCTGCTCTAAGATTTTACTCAACTGTATTTGAAAAAAAAAAGCACTTCACAATGAGAAGTGAAGAATCTTCCAAGCAGCTGAAGAGATAGAAGATATTCCAGAAGGACAGAACAGCCTCAAGAGCATTGTTAGGTACAGACTCCCAGGCTCTGCTGGCATCCTGTTTGAGAAGATGAGATTTGCTGGCTCAGCTTGTAAACTGTCTTTTCAGGTTCCTGGGGAAACTTTAACAATGAAAGTATAGCCTCTAAATAATCTACCTGATAGGAGTGGACCTTGTGTAGCTGTTTTTCACTGAGAAATACACATACTAGGGTGTTTTTCTATGCTCTGTGGTGCTGTGCCTTGCTGTATGAAAACCAGGGATACACAGTTTGGAAGAGTTCAGAGGAGTTTCCTTGCTCCCTACAGTGTGTGTTGCAGGAAGGTAATTGGTGTAGCTCCCTTCTCTTTTTATAGGCTCTAGGAATGGCTGGGAAGATATGCCAGGGATGACAAGCATTCCTACCACATCACTAATCCTCTGCTCTGCTCAGTCCACAGGCAGCTGTGACAGATTGAGCACCTCACTGTGTTTCCTTCAGAGACCACTTGGCCCATTTTGAGCACTTGAGTCAGCATTACCCAGCATAACTGATCACCTTGGCCTTGTTCACCTGCATAATCCTTCCAGTCCAGTTTAATTCTCATTGCCTCCTGTTGCCTTTCAGCTGTCTTTCCAATACTATATTTTACAAAAGGAAGCTTCCTAAGAAAGAGAAAATTACCCAGCATCATCTCCAGGAAGAACAGGGCTGGGGACACCTTTTCACCTGCAAACTGAAGCTAAATGTAATTGAAGGGCTGGTTCTTATCTTTTAACCTCCAGAACTCAGCACTTCCATTACATTACCACATGCATGAAGTTCCTTAGCTTATGTTAGGTCAAAACCATGAGCAGGACCATGGCTCTTGTTGTCTGAATTATTTGCAGCTTTGAGGATGATAACCCAGGTCTTTGAGGTAGCTGGCTAATACAGACAGATCTTCACTGTAGGAAATGTTCAGTGGTGAAATATTTAGAAGACTTGGTCAAAATATTCAGTAGGGTCTTTTAAACCCTTGGAAGTCAAATCTTTTCCACTGACTTGAAGGTTTTAGTGGCCTCTTTGGTTCCACACTTGCAAGGGTATACCTCTTTTGCAATAAGTTCCAGAGCCTGTTCAGGTCTACAGATCAAAACAGTGAAAATGTGCATTGTGCCACATGCTAGGCTTCATCTGTGATCACACATGGACTGCTGAAGGTTGGCTTGTCCCACAGACAGGTGTTTTCATACTTATTTATTTGTCTATATACACACACACAAGTCTGCCTTCTTGAAATTCTACGAGTTTAATGAGTGTCTCAAGGGAGACCTTTCGACATGTAGGGCAACCTGTTTACATTGGGAAGCTCTCTGGTTTTAGTGACAGAGTCATTTCAGAACTCATGAATCTTCTCTGGACACCCTCTGGGCTTAAAGATAGCAATGGGCAATACTGCAGTTGTGTTTTTTCTTATCAGAGAGAAAGGGTCATGGTCCTGCTGTGTAGGGATGCTTTAGAGCAACATTTCAGATACAGCTTATCAGAAGAGAGGATGGGCATTTAAAGGCTAAATCATTTAGGCAGCCTGCTTCTCAGAAGCTAAACAGCATTCAAAATCTTCATTATCCTAACACATTTTTATTCCTAGGAGGGGCATGGAGATGGTTGGAATCCCTGAAGTACTTGATAGTCAGAAGATTTTTTTAATGCATATAAATGAACTCATTTTCTCTGCTGCATCACAAAACAAGATGGCTCAGATAAACATTTGTCTGTCTGCTGTGTGGCTTAGTCTGTCTCCAGATTTGTGTGTGTTACTTTGAGTTTGCTGGGTCTAGTGCTGTGCCCACAGTTTGTCCTTGGACAAAAAGATGGTGCTGTCTACTGGTCTGTACTTCTTATCTTTTGCTGGAGCATCCATATTGTTTCTGTTCTTTAGATAAGGGAAGTTTTCCACTTGCTTCTAAAGTGAAGGAAAAAACCATAACAGGAGGCTTTGTTGATCTGGATTATAGATGATGCAGACTTGATAGATGTGGTTCCCTCCTTTTCTCCTTTGTAGTGACCCTTCATTGTGGTTTAACTACTCTGCAGCTATCTTATCACCTTGGACTGCCTTAATGAACCAGGATGATTTGTCCTTCAGCTCTGTTCTTTAGCAGCCAGCTATTTTGACTTGTCTCTACCCATTTTTCACTCTGCACCAGTTGTTATGCTTTCAGTTTTTCAGAGATCAGAGTCTCCTGTGCGAATTCAGTGTCCGAATCTTGCCTCCCTAGCACGTGTGCCAATAAAAACTGTCCTCCTCTGCAATCAGCTTGGAGAAGCAAAGAGCCAAGCTCCATAAGATTCTCTGCAGCCACAGGATTTCTGGGAAATCATTTGAAATTCTTGCTGTGTACTTTGCAAAGTTGTATTCACCCTGCATTCACTTCCATACGCTCAGTTTCTGAAAGGTCTTATTTATGGAGGACAAAATGGTCTCTTTATTCTGCCCATTCAGAAAATTTTTTCCACTTGCAAACTGCACTCTCCCCAAGCAAAAGTTTTGGGTCATTGAGAAGAATGCTACTGGAAAACTTGAAGGGTGTAGAAAGCACCCAGGACAAGCCATAGGGAAGTCAGGATGGCTCCTACTGCAGTAGTTGATGTTCTGCCCAGCAAGACCTGATTGAGACAAGCTATAGGGGAATCAGGATGGCTCCTACTGCAGTAGTCCTGCCCAGAAACACCCTATTCATCATCCATAACATCACTTACAACTATTTTGGTAATTCTTCAAGCCTCCCCTACTGATGTGTTCCCTAAGTTAGGTGTGACATCTCTAGATCAGACTGATTTGAGACAGCAGCATTTCAGTTGCTATCATCTCTGCACAGACAGTGGTAGCTGCTTTGTGTTCTCTGTAGTGGGACCTGCATCTGCTCAAGGAGCCATAGGAGAGAAGAGTTACATACTTTGCAGTAAGGAGCCCTCCAAGATGTGCATTGTGTGCACACTCCTAATCCTGCCCCTCTCTCCTCTCTTTAAGTCCTGGATTTCCCACTGGGGACAGCACTGATAAGTGCTGTCATTTGTGTCAGTGCAAAGCATGATGTGAAGTGTGGTGTATGTTGTATGGACTCCAGTAACCAAAAATCTCTAAACACAAGCTCCACAACCACAGTAAAGTGTGTACGTGTCATCTGGTGAACAAAACCAGTTCTCATAAGGTAAGTGCTGTCTGTTTTGTGAACCACTTCTATTATGTCATGAATGTTGCTCCTTCTGGAATGTTGTATAAGAAGATGTTTGATATCTAATTGGTGTGCTTGGTATTTTTTACTCCAAGTGGGGAAGGCTGGCCTCCATCACTACATTCACTTGCTTTTATAGGCTGCTCTTCAACAGACCTCTTCCTTTCTTCAGATGTCTTACATCAGCCATTTGTCTGCAGTCTGCTACATCTTTTGTTTCCCTGAATCTGCTGTCAGTCTGCTTTGTGCTGATAGGGTAGTGTCCTTTCGATTGTCCAGTGCTAACAGATAACTGTCAAACAGATTTCTCTTCACTGTATGTAATCTAAAATAGTTAAAACTGTAGCTACAGCTGTCAGTTTTAGCACTATTACCTTTCTCATCCACTCCATCTACTATATTTCTGTCTCCAACAGAAGACTACCAAGGCACTGTTTTTGTAGGGGTGCAGTGTAATGGTTAAGCAGACGCCTGAGCCCCCAAACCCTCAGCGGCTCCCTGTGCTTTACTTGCTTTTCTAATCTTTGCATTTATCTCCCTTCAGATCGCAACATCTGCTGCAGTTTGACTGCCCAGGTTAGTGAAATTTTCCCCCTTATCCACTCCTTTGATGACCATGTGCACCCATTTCTTTCCCAGCACTCCTCAACGCTGACCTGGCAGTATTTATTCTCAGCTAGGCTGTCTGCTTCTGACCCTGGGGGAGGTGGTGGGGGAAGCAGCAAATTGTTTCCTACTTCATACTTTTTCCTACCAATTAGGCAGGCTGGCTAAGGCAGATGGCTTAAGTTCAGGGAGAAGACATCCCTTTTTGACAAGTAAATGCTGCAACTGACACAATGTTGTAATAAAGGCCTTGCTTGCTGTATTACAACAGAAAAATGGAAGTGATAACAGCACCTACTGCTTTGTTTAATTGGTTAATACATAGTTCCACTTGTTCTCACATACAGTTCACTGTGAGCTTACCTTCAGCTTTGAGCTCAGTTTTTAAGCTAAACAGATGCTTTCTGTGAAAGGTATGTAATATTTCCAGCAATATCTAATTTAGGCATAAATAAGGAAGGAAATGAGGTTGTTAACTGAAGTAACTATAACTACTGACAGTTCTTTGTTTAAAAAAAATCACTTTTGGTAGCATATTTTTGCTCTTATTTCTAGACAAAATAGCATATGCTGTTATATTCATCTTCAGTACTCTTATTTCTGGACTAGTGAAGTTTGACCTTATTTGTTTAGAAGTCAAGATCAAGACATCCTCATTAGACAGAATACAATAGATGTCTTCCTCAACTTATTACTAAACTGGATATGTAGCAGCTGACTTGCATTAAAATTTTACTTAAGTATATTTAATAAAGTAATCTATATTATAAGTTTATAGCAACTCTAGAGAGGATAAGAGGTTTAGTTGCTTCACTTCTGTTAACCACTATGAAAATTCATCTTGAATTCTGTTTAAAACAATCAACCAAAGCAGCTTTGGTTTGTTTTTTTTTAATAAGTGCAGTGCATACACTGCTAATCATCAGTGGTTAATAAAGTATTTTCCTGTTGCTTTGGATATTTGTACAGGATATCTTAATCCATTGCTTTGATATTGCCTATTAACCACAGAATGTCATGTAATATGCTTAGTTTTAGTTACATGAGTACCTGATAACACTTTATGACATTAGCAAATGCCACAATGCCTTGAAAAGACTTTAGCTCTGTTTCTCAAATTTACATAAGTGATGATGTGAGGAAATTGATTCAAAGTAACCTTACAACTGAAGAAAGCAAAGTAATCATCAGAGTTTTACCAACTAAAGAAAGTGTTCACGTTGTAACAATCAGTAAGTGTTTGTGACTACACTAATACATTAAATCACTTCATGAGTCTTAGAAAATAAGACTGGAGGCATCCCAGTACTTTATCCAACTTACCCAGCTGAGGACAGATTTTGGTAAAGGACCTTTTCAAGTAGTTTTTTAAAAACTTTTTTTTTTTTTCATAAGCCACGCTTAACAAATTTCTGCTTACAGCCAGATCTTTGTTTTTGGTTCTGTGTGGATGACCAAAAGAGCTAATTCAGCTGGTGCTGAGCAGCACGTGAAGGTCAGGTGTCATGAACTGATAGTGTATGACACCTGCAATATGATCACATTATTAGAACATGCTGAGGTTTAATCTGCTAAGCCTTCAGTTCCCTTTCTCAAGAGCTGTTGCCAAATCACTCTTCCATTCATCCATCTGACTTACCTCATGTTGTGTGTTTTTAGACATCTACCTCATAATGTTTTAATGAAAGTTAATCATCATTTCACACTTGACTGAGATGCCAGGTTGCCAAGATAATTAATTCCAGTCTTTTTTTTCTTTAGTGCCTCCAATCCTCATTTGATGTAGTTTGCAAATTTAATAAGCCCATTCTCTGTGTCACTGTCCAGAGCATTAATGACATTTTAAAACAGCAGTAGATTTGAACAGATTTTTATGGAGTCGTCTTTGATATATTCAATTCTACAGTGACTTGCTAGTCAAAAATAGCTTTTTCCACACATCTGCACATCTGTCCCTACAGTTGTTCCATTTAAGCCATGCATTCCAAACTGGCTCATGAGAATTGAGGATTTCAAAGTACTGGCCAGGGTCAAGATGTGCAACATCCATTCTCTGTCAGGGTTTGCTGCTTGCTGTGTGTTAGAGATGTTGGTTGTTTTGTCACAATTTCACTTTGATCTTTAGTTTATGATGACACCTGTTAGATGTTTATGAGTAGTTCTGCTTTTGTTTCTTTTTCTGCTGTTATTCTGGTAAGGCAGGTTAATGTGATTGACCTGGATGTGCTGATAGCAGCTAGTTTTGGACATAGTGGCTACTTAAGTTTCGAGAGTAAAGTAGGGCCAGGAAGCATTGCTTTAGGCCACAAGGAATGGAAGGAATGAACATAAAGTTGTGGATTGTAGTCACAAATAACAATCAAGTAAAAAAATACTCCAAAAGGTAAATTAATTGACAATTTAACTCTCAGCCCTCATGTGTGTGTAAACACTTCAGTTCTTGCATATCCCTGTCTTTGTTCCTCATCCATGTTCTCAGCCACTGTGAGCTTCCTCCACCACATGTTCCTTCTGTCTTGCTGCTGCTGCCTAAGCCATGCTCATCCAGCAGTGATTTTGTGCCTGTTCATTTGTTGTCTCTTGTCACTGCAATGGGATCCAGTCCCTGTTACTACCTACAGGAGCTACTAGTGGAAAATAAGACCTGAAAATATCCTGAGAGATGAAGTGGAAAAAGGGAAAGAGTGGAAGCCATGGACTGTCCTGTAAGGGAGTGTAGGGTTTGTCTGTCCCACATGCTTCTCAGTCTCCAGCTTGCTTTTTACACCATTCCTTGAGCATCTTTCAGACCTGTCAATTTGGCTTCATTTTCTCAAGACTTGAGGAGTTAAATTGATTTAAAAATCATTAGCATTTGTGACTCTGGAGTAGAAAAGCTGTTTACTGGTTAACAACCATTATCTAGGTTTCTCCAGTTTGAATTGTCTATTGTTGGTTGCCTGCTTGTGTCTCTGTGATTGTACTCATCTTCCACATGCTCTTAAAGATAACACTAACAGCTAAAGCTCTACTTGATTGGGAATTCCCACAATGGAATATACACAGGAGGAAGGCAATTAACAAGGTTAGTTCATTACCACTTCTTTTGAATTCAGGTCCTTTGTTTGGAAGAAAGGAGCTAGAGCTCTGCCCTGGTTGCTCTGTCTGATTCAGTGCATGGGTATTGCTCAGCTGTGTTGTATTGGATGGAAGATCATGGTGAAATCTGGGTCTGGTTGGATGGAGAGAGGTTAGCCAAGACAGCATACCTGAAAGTATTCCAGCCACTACCAAGTGGCTAAACCTTCTTCTAGTCTCATTGAGAGAGAGTGATCTGTGTTTGCATGCATTGCTGTGGTACCAGAGCAAGGGTCTAAATGGTAGAATGTTGGTGCCAGGAATGTGTTCAGTTGTATTGCTCAGTGTCTATGTTTAACAATTAAAAATAGTAACGAAGCTATGCTAGTCTCAGATCTTGTCCTGGCTGTCTCAGGCAAAATCACAGCCCTTTGCTGGAGAGATCAGGAGTGCAGTTCAGCATGGGTACAGCTCTTAGGAGTGAAGAGCTACCTAGCTACATTACTGAGAGCAGGTGAAACATGGAGGGGAGTGCTTTGGCATTTTGTGTGTCTGCTTGCTGTAGGGAATGCCTTACGAGTCATAGAATTACAACCTGTCTAGTTCTGCAGTGCCAAGAGCATGCATGAGATACTGCTTGAGGAGGTTCAAAAAGTGGTCATTGCCCATCATGGGGGTTTTGAGTAGTTCTATCAGCTAAAAATCTGTGAAAATATGCATTTCCTTTAATCTACTTCATCAAAGTAAATTTATTTAACCTAGGTGGTGCATTTTAACAAGAGATGCCTGTCAGTCCACTCTCAGTGCTGAGTTAATGCTGAATGACTGGATTTCCAGCTATTCAGTTAATACTGTTGTTACTTACAGCTTATTTAGTGACTGTAGCACTAAAGATCAGATATGCTGTTAAGGATCAGAGGGTCAGCTCTGAGATCAGATCGTGCTGCTCAGGGCTTGTGCACTTCAGTCTGGAGAACATCCAAGGAAGGATTCTGAACAAGCTCTCTGGGCAGCCTGCACCACTGCCTGCTGCCCTCCTGGAGAAAGTTTTCTCCTTGCACCAAGCTGGAAGCTCTCTCTAAGGTTATGGTGTGCTTAAAGGGAGTAAAAGCTAGACAAGCCAACAGCCCAGTTTAGATGTTTGAAGATGAAGATGAGTGGCAGTTATCTTCTGACTTAAGGAGCTATGAATCCAGTGTTTTCCCACCATGATCTAAGAGCAGGCAGCATTTAACCCTCTGGAGTGCTGCTCTGAGAAATCCATTACTCAGTTGCAGATGCAGGGTTAATAGTTATCTAGATGCAGAGCTTTATCTTGCCTCTTGAAAGGCCTCTGGGGAGTGGATGAATCAGTTCTGCTAATTAAACAAGCTGGAGGCTGCAGAAACAGAAGTGAAACAGGTGGCAAGAATGGCAGAAAATACCTTGGCTGGTCTGGCTGGCTTGGCCAGCAGGTGTTGACAGGCACATAAAGGTAGGAGTGGGAAAACTGTCAGCTTTTCTTCTCACCTTTGACAGGGAGGGAATTAATAGAACAACTTATCTTTTTTTTTTCTTTTTTTTTTTTTTTGTGTTTAAATATCATTCCAGATGAAGAATTTCACCACTGTTCTACTTGAGTTTAACTTCAACTGAAGTTAGAAGTTGTTCTTTAAAAAAAACCAAACCATTGTTTCTTTTTATTTCCTGTCTGACAAAATCAATGATACTAGACAAATGAATATTTAAATTCAATAGACTTTGTGGCATATAACCAAAATCCAGCAGATTTTGTGCTTAAAATCACTGCCGCTCAGCAAAATCCTTTCTATCTTGGCAAAAAGGTCTCTGCTTCTATATTAACTGAAGTGCTTATTAAAACAAGACAACTCCATTTTTAGGGATGGGAAATTAAGGATTCACTCACTTGAAGTGATGTCACACAACCAGAGTTAGGAACAGTTGGTGTGAAGCTTTGGCCATCCAGCACTGTCAGCTTGCAGTCGTTTTGTCTCTCAAATGTTTTCACTACTTCAACTCAGTTTCTTCTTATGTTTATTTCTTCATGCCTCTGAGTCTTTGTTTTCTTATCCAAAAGGACAGGACTATGCAGATTATTTGTGCATCTTTTAATGCCCTCTTTGCTCTACTTGGTATTGCCAAGTATGATTCAAAAACAGGTTGTGCAATAATGTGTTTCTTATGGGTAATTTCTGGTCTTCATGATTGGTTTGGGGAAATGAAAAACTCCCATAACACAAAAATACTCCAGACAAACAAAACCAAGGGATGGAAAAACAAAAACAAACCCACAACACCACCAAAAACCAAACTAAACCCACCACCCCAGACCTTCCCCACTCCTCCACAAATGAAAACTCAAAACCCAAACAAATAAAAAAATCCCACAAAACAACTCCAGAAACAAACCATTGTAGAACCAGAAACAATACATTCTATGAATATATATTAATAATTATCCCAATTCATCAAGTAACTTCTGTGCTCTTCCCCCC